>PVJC01008750.1:0-47668 GCA_004026665.1 Murina feae | reverse complement strand
AAGCTTTTCCCTAAAAGTAATTCAAATCAGACCAGGGAATTATGGATCAAATTGAAAAGACACTCATAACTTATCCCAGAATGTACACACATAGGAATTAATTCTAAGTAAATAATTAGTTTAAGTATGCAGAGAGAAAATTCTCAGAATGCTCACTCCAACACTGCTAAGAATAGTATATAGCCAAACTTATTCATATATAAATTATAACCACCAGGGGAATACAATGTAGCCAAGAGAAAAGAAATTAAACCAGTAATGTTGTTGTGTGTTTAGGATAATCTTAAGTACATAAAAACATACATTAAAGTGGCTGAATCTATTTTCTCAACATTGCTTTCGGTTCAGAGCCTGGGACAAGCTGCTGCCGCCCACTGCTCCCCTGGTTTCAGGTCGTGGTTGCCCTCATTCTTTAAAGAAGGCCTGTGAGTTCCTTTCTCTCAGCCTCTAAAGACATTGCTATTTGGGGACTATAAATGGTTGCTATTTGCTCTTTTCCTGGAAGTACCATATTTTCTCTCTGCTCACCTCCCTGTATCTGGTATTTGGTATCTTGTAACTTCTCCTGTTTGATGTACATCATACTTCCTGTACTATGGGCTGATGGCCACTTGTAAAACAATTTCACTTATTATTTCTTTATAAGATTTCTATTCCCCCATTCTCTCCTGCTGGGATTTTTATGGAGCATGTTTGACTTTCTTAGTATCGCCAATACCTCAAGCTCTCGTATGTTCTATCACCTTGCTTCTCAGTGCAGAATTCTAAGTCACTTTTCCAGACTTAACTTTCACTTCATTAATTCTTTGTCAGCTATTGTTTAATTCTTGTTTTTCAAATCTTCCTGTTTTTTTCCTTTTGTAGTCTTTTGCTGCTTAAATTTTATAATCCTACCTTTTAATTTCTTTGAACATTTTAACATTATTATTTCATATTTACACCTGAAAATCCCAATGCTGATTTCCTTAAGGGTTTAAATCTGCTTTTGCTGTCTCTGCTTTGTGTGTCTGGTGGTTGTATTATGAGTTCCTGCTTGCTTGTTCAATCTTTAGGAATCCTGAGGGCTTAAATAAACTGGGGGGCCTTTCCCAAACAGAATCTGAGTTCCTTCTTTTGGGATGAGGGTAACAGCCACCTCTGGATCTATTATGGCCCCTTTAAGAGTTCCAGTTTAATGTGGAAGTCTCTGATTCAGATCTCCTACTGTATCACTGACTGACATAGTCATTTGCCATCAGGATGGCCCTGCTGAGAGATTCTTGAAAACTTCTTATATTTCTTGCCAACCCACCAACACACTTATAACCTAGGTTTTATCCTGATCAAACTGGGTTTTATCAGAAGGGCCCTTTAGAGTACATAGTCTTCTATATTTCCAAACTCTAGATAACTCACCTTCCCTTTCAGTGCAAAAATATCAATTTAGTTATATTTAGCATTACTACCTTAATAAAGAACAATGACATTAAGGCTACCTGCAATTAATTATGGAAGCTTGTAAAATACTCAGTTAATGTAGACAATACTTAAAATGTTCCTCACAAAGCTAAAGGCAATAGGATCATTTCTTAGTTTTATAGAAAATTGTGATTTAAGATCTCCAAATTGAAAAGTAAGGATTCTCCATATCAGATGCTGCAAATAGAAGGAAATTGCTGGAGAACACTGGATCCCTACACTGACACCAAGCGAGTAAGTGTCCTCTTGATCCTACAGGAAGGGCCTGGCTGAGCCACAGGATTCTGTTCATGCATGAGGGCCCCAGGCCATGAGGGGACAAGAGTGTGTGAAGGAGTTAAGAGCTGGCTTCAGGGAAAGGCATGCCAGGGCTGGTCACTCCTGAGGACTAGGTGGTTGACCCTGACAGCAACTCTGAGAGGGTCAATCCTGGTCACTGTCACGGAGGACACAAGGGACTCACATCACAGTGCTCCACGCCTGTGTTAGGATGGCCTATCAATAGGGTTAGCAACTAGTTTATCTTTCCTCAGACACGTTCCCACGAGTAACGGGTAAGTGGATGCTGTCTTGAATTCATGGGAACTCATCTGTCACTACGCATGACAGAATGAGAAATGAAAGGTGAAGTGTGGCACTTCGCTTTACAGCTAAACTGTCTAGGTCCGGACACCTAAACAGCATGGAATCATAGACGAACGTAAGGGGTGTTCAGACCTGAAAGGCTGTGTCAAGATGGACAAGCCCAGAGGAGCTAAGAGAAAACTGAAGTGAAAGAAAACATAAGGAAGAGGATGTGGCCAGGCTCTCCTTCCAGGTGCCCCATAGCACGGGGAGTGCACCGCATGGCCAGCTCCAGGAGGGCCTGTCTGCTTCCAATGGAGGGAATCATAAGGACAAGGACCTACACTGGCTCATTTCTGTGTCCTGACAGCTCAGCAAAGGGCTTATCTGAGATTTGAGGTGCAATGCAGACCTTTCTGAGGCATAATTGGCAGGCTCACCACCATGATACACAGATATGTGATTAATAAGTATAACAAACCCTATCCAGTTTGGCTCAGTGGATAGAGCGTCAGCCTGGGGACTGAAAGGTCCCAGGTTCGATTCCGGTCAAGGGCATGTACCTGGGTTAGCGGGCACATCGCCAGTGGGAGGTGTGCAGGAGGCAGCTGATCGATGTTTCTCTCTCACCGATGTTTCTAACTCTCTATCCCTCTCCCTTCCTCTCTGTAAAAAATCAATAAAAATATATTTAAAAATAAAAATAAAAAGCAAACAGTAGGCAGCAATTAGTGGACAAAAGTCAGGTATACACTGCTTAAAAAGAACTCCATTCAAACACCAGAATGGCACTGCAGGCCCTGTTTAGGTGTGGCCTGCCCTGAGCTGGGCTCCTGGCCCTGCTGGCCGTATAGCCGACACACTTACCTTCTCATTGTAGTTGATGGCAATCACATCCCCAGTGGTCAGACAGGCAAAGTTTCTCAACGCATTTTCTAATCTGCAGACACACATTGTCAAAGTATAAACATAAACTATAGCTCCAGAATCCATCCTAGAGCAGTGGTTGCCAACCTTTCGGACGTCACGGACCACCAGTTGGCAACCGCTGTCCTAGAGAAGCTCTCAGAGTTTGAGGGAGGAAAGGCAGGCTGTCTAGGTTCAATTTTCTTGGTCACAAATCCTTCCAGGGTGACAGCAACTTTGTGAAAAGGGCCTTGTGTGGGATGCTGTCTTCATGCCTCACGTGAAATGCCATGCTTCAGGAGTATCCTGCCCTTGACGCCTCCCGAGGACCCCTGAGTTGTCAGACCCAATCCAATCGGCCTCTGAGGATGGAAATGGCTCTCCCATTGCTGCTCTGGGCACCCCCCACACTCTCTGCTCTATGCTGACTTCCTTTATCCAGACTATCAGCCGGACAAGGGAGCATTGGGTTGACTCTAGCTGATGAAAGTAATGCCCTTTCTACGAGAGAAACTGCTTCCGAAAGCAGTCCATAAGCATGCACTGCAAAAAATGTAAACTCCAGAGAAATCATGAGGGGCTACAGTTAGACGCAGGCCTCACTCCTAGGCACTGACAGTCAGACAAGCGCCTCCAAGCAGAGCTTTGAATGACAAGGGACCAGACCTTGCCACAGGGCACTGACCGCTGTGAGCAGAGCCTAGCACCCCTGCCTGTCTAGGACCCAGCTGCAAGGGGCTCAACACGCCAGTCCACAGACAGTCAGTGGATGGCTCAACATGCCCACCCGCATAGGACACAGCTGTCAGCCACTTGCTCCTGAGCTCCTGCCTGGGAAGAGTGTGCAGTGAGACAGGTGGAGGCAGCTTTTCTTTTGCTGTCCACTTATCTGTATTTTTTCCAAACGTGCATTTTAAAAAACAAATAGGAGACAGAATGACCATTCTATCACATGATCTCAATGAGCCAAACTGGGTCCTCCAAGCTATTGCAGTCCACACACAGCGCATCCCTCACCCACAATAGTCACTCCTTAAATTATAAACACATACATCTGGCTATTGTTCAGAGAACACACCAAAACTAAAAAATAAAAAAATCATTAGAACCTAAAACCTCTGCTGTCCTCTTGCTAAGAGAAAGATAACTTAAGCCAATGCTCCCTAATGGTTTGGAGTGAAAAGCCCTAAGCTTGAGTGGCAAGTTTATGGGCACCAGAGGCTTGGGAGCTGATAGGCAGACCCTCTGGCTCCCTTCCACCAGAACATTCTGGGCTTTGGGCTAGGTATCATAGTTCACCTGAAGGAAGGGTTCCATGTTGCCCATGAAAAGTATACAGAGAGCATACAGAAGAGGCTCACAAGCGTCTAGTACACTGGGCAGGCCCAGATCCAGAAGCCATGGCAGATGTGCTGGCTGAATGTCATTATTTTTAAATTACAACGCCAATCACAATAAATATGTGCTCCTCAAAGTAGGCACACATTCAACAAAGCGCCCTGTGGACAGTCTCCCAGCAAACCCCTCTTTTGTCCAGAAGAACTCTCCTTACACTGCTTTTGGGTTGGTGATGTCCAAGAAGTCAGGGCTCTGAGGCTGAAATTTGGAGTATGTGGCCACTTGAAGGTTGACACTTTCCACCTGAACCAGGCCCCCTTCTTCCAACAGCAAATTCTGCATCATCTAAAGGAAAAAGAAGGCCACACGAGGCTTTTGGAAATCAAGAACCGTCACCGACCCATACACTGGGCAGGCTAAAGTCTGACATTCAGATGGCCTCTTGGAACCTTGTTCCAGGCTGATTCACCCGGAAGCAGCCCAGGAGCCTGAGGTGAGATGGAGCCAGCCAATCAGCCAACACGATGCATGAGCGTGGGGGCTGACTCAGCAGCAACACCTGGGAAACCCCAGGCAAACACCTATTCTTGCGAGGAGCTAGAAGACCAGCTCAGGAAGAGACATGCCAGCAGCTCCATGCAACCGAAGGAGGCATCCCAGGGGATGTGACTTTTCTCAGAAAAAAGTATTCAATTAGTTTTCTAATCCAAAATGGTCTAAGAACCTAGGTAAGGGGCCATCCAAACTCCAAGTCTATGGCAGCAGAGACCTTTGAGGCACAGTGTATCCCAGTACCACCACCTCTTCTCTTGCTTCTAGGGGGGTCTCTGCAGATCCAGAGTGACCACAGGAAGCTGTCACTGTCTGACACCTGAGCCACCCACAGTGCTCTACTGGATTAGCAGAAGGCCTCAAACCAAGAAGAGGGACCTCCAGACACACAAGAGAGTGAGGCCCCGAGAGGCAAGTGCTGGGGAGGGCAAGTGAGCAGGAAAGCAAGTTGGGTCTGGGCTTTGAGGCATATGAGCTCCCCACGGGACGAAGACTGGGAAACATCACAAGAGCGGCCAGGCAGCAGGTGTGAGGAAGTGGAGGGCTCCTATGGTGGAGAGGCTGGCTTCGCCTAGCCCTCAGGAAGGACAGAGGTTTAAGGGAAAGCCTAAGAGCTCTAGAGAATGTTTGTTTTCATGGCAACAAAATTGAGTGCTTTAAAAAGACTCTGTTATAGGCAAAAGAGTAAACGCATACCTGTTGCAACAGAACTGGGGGAGAAACTACCGAAAATGGGGAGAAAATGTATAAAAATCTAAAACTTTGTACTTAGACCATTTCCAATATACTCCTGCTTCATTATTATGAACAAGCCTTCCCTAGGAGATCACAGGTGGACGGCATGGCTGTGGTATCTAGGCTACCAGCTGAGCAATTAACAAAGAAAAGGATATCCCAGATGTCCTCCCTCACTCTGTATCTGGGGTAAGACACTTGCACACGCTGGGCGGGATGGTGTTCCTGCCTGAGGCCCCACCCGAGACAGGCTCACAAACTCTCCAGAGACCAGGACAGCCCCACTCACCCAGTGTGGCAGGTAGCAGATACCCTCATCAGCCACAAATTCCAGCACACCGCAGTGTGTCATGCGGTCCGAGTTCTTGTTGGTCAGCTTGAACAGCATGGGGTAGGTAATGTTGAGTCGGCCTAGAAACAAGAGCAGTTATGAGACGAAGCTCTGCAAGGGAAAGAAACCTTGTTCCCCCAATATGCTCCCCTAGAACATGGCTTCCTGGGCACCCACCATGGCTCCACACAGCCTTGCCCCCCAGAGCAAGTCCTCAGACCTGTACGGTGCTTCACCCTTCAGAGTGTGCCCATCCACAAGACCCCGCATTCCCCGCAAGAACACAAGAACTTGGCCCAGAACTGGGATACGTTCAGTGACTCAAATTCTCAGCAGCAGCTTACACTCGTGATTTTCTGAAATTCTAATTTTAAAAAGTGGCATGTTCACTCATTTATTGCAAATAATTTAAGTGCCAACCATGTGCTGGACAAAATTGCCACCTTCAAAGGTTTCTAGTGAGCAAACCAAGAAAGAAAACAAGTGCATCCTGATGCAGTGGTGCTGTGTGTGTGTGTGGGGGGGGTAGGGCAGGAGGGAGCAGGGCTCCTGGAGGGTGTCCTCCAGGTGAGTCAAGGTGGAAAGGCCAGGAAGGGAATCCCAGGCAGAGGAAGCAGCCTGAGCAAAGGCATGGAGGGAAGGGGAGCCCAGCCGGTTCAGAAGAGGCTGGGTGGGGCACCATGCAGAGCGACTGACACAGTACATCCCCTCTGAGGGTGAGGCCACATAGAGAGCCACAGGCAGGCAAACAGGACTGCTGGCAGCCTGACCCAGGCGTGCAGGGGGCACAGAAAGAAGGAGCTGCCAGTGGGAAGCAGAACCCAGGAGACAGACTGCCATAGTGACAGTGTTTGTCACATGCCAGGCCCTCACTCGGTCTTCCCAGAACAGTGAGGGAGGTACTGTCCTTGCCAATGTTATCTACGGTGAACAACAAAACGCAGGTTCAGCAACATGCCCAGGTCCCATGGCCCAGGAGTAGTGACACTGGGATTCAACCTAGGCTGCTGGCCCACGTTGGGCCTTAACCACTGACCCCCACTTTAGCCGTCGATGTAGGAAACACGGCAACAGAAGTTTCAGTCAGCAGTCAGGAGGTATGGCAGACTCGTTTGGGATCTCCCTAAAAATCCTGATTAAGCAGACCAAGAAATGAGCTCAGGCATGACACCACAGTCAGAGAGGAGAGCTCCAGAAGTGGCTCCTCACTGCAGAGGTAGTGGTGGACGTGGTGTTGCCCCCTGCACCCCTGCACATCACAGAGTGACTTGAATGCTGACAGATTTCAGTTGGACAGTTTCTCCCACAACATAAAGGTCTGAACAGCACTGATCTAAACCCCACAGTCCCAACCCCTCAGTCTCTTCTCAGACACTTATGCCAAGGCTCACCCTGGTGCTCAGCTCCTGGGTCAGCTCTAATGGAAAGGTAGGCTCTCTGAGGGCCTTGGACCTTCCTCTGCTGTTATAGGGACTTGTCTGAGGGATGTGAGCCGCTCAGCTCTATCCACCCACTGAATGAGCTGAGGCCAGGATTAAAGACTCCCACTGGGTTCTGCCACTGCTGCTGTTGGCTCTGGTGAAGCCCTGCTGGCTAAAGGCTACCACCTCATGCCACTGACTGGTGTTACCTGGGTTTAGGCTGTTTACAAACACACCATAGGGCACCATCTAAGAGGTACTCTGCCACACAGCAGCTCTGATGGGCAGGCGCTGTGTGTCCCCATTTAAAGATGAAGTCACTGAATTTCAGAGAGGCAAGTCATTAATCAAGAGGCAGGCTAGGCAAGGTGCAAAGTCCAAGCCAGAGCGACACCAGAGCTGGCACCCTTTTTCCAAGTGTACTGAACACTATGTATGGACCCTCCTGCTGGTGGCTTCCAAGCCTGCTGCAGATGGGAGGAATTCACACCAGAAACACCACTGAATCTCAACAGGCAAAGTGTGTGCCTGTGCTCAGGGTTTTGCGTCCAGGTGGAGTGGAGCCGGGTAGGAAGTCTCCAGGTTGTCCTTATGGGTTGAGGGGGCCAGGGAAAGAGGCAGGAGCCAGTGAGAGGAACAACTTCTGGGGTAAAAGACTCTGTTTTTGACATGCTGCAAATGTACTAGGCAGAAGGGATAGAAATGAGGGCCTAGAGCCAAGGCAAGATGCTAGGGCTGGAGATGAGAGCCTTGCCACACAGCTCCCTCTTGGGAGTTGACCATCATCCTCTAGGAGAAAACCCAGTGAATCCAGCAACAGCATCAGCTGCCCAGGCAATGTGATAAACACTGGCGCTCTAACCTTCCTTTAGTCCTGATGGGATCCAAAACAGCGGGCGGGTCAGGGGAGATGCCCTTCACAGAGGAGAGACCTGGAGCTGCATACTCACTGGCCCCAGGTCTCCCAGCTTAGCGTGCATATTCCAGGGACAATTCCTGGCCAGACATGGCATCCATCTTTTATTACCTCAGTTCTCAAGTCATGTAGAAAATACTTACTGAGTTGATCGAGGGCTGAGGGTGGCATAATTACTGTGGAAAGAACATTTAAAAAATATTAGAAAACAAAAGGACAGAAATCAAAATGCAGTAGTGGTTAATCTTTAAGAAGTACTAGATGATACTTATATGGTAACCTGAATTAATAATCTTTTTCCATAACAAATTTTACTTGCTATAATTTATTTTGGGGAACTGAATGGCTACTAGCCATAAATCTAATCATAATTTGGACCCCACCCCAGCAAATCTGGAAGAAGCAATATTTTTAGTGTAAGCAGCTACTGTTACACATGTAAAATAAGAACTGTTGAAGACTACAAGCACTGCAGGCTGAGGGCAGGAGAAGTTACTATTCAAAATAAAAGTTACTATTCAAAATAAAAACAAGCACATACTCTTCCCGCCTTTCTCCACATCTGACCTGTCATTAGGCCCTGCAAGCATGGACACGGAGAAGCAGCGGTACTGCGTAGAGAAGCGGTTCTGGAAGACCCGGGGAATCGGGTGGTCGAACATGTTGAAAGAGAACTGGGAGGAGAAAAGAGATGGCAGAGTTGGAACAGAACAAAGACACATTTATTCTCATCAAAAGCCAAAACAGATCGGGGCAGTTAATGCTGCTAAATGTTGAGGAAGAACAAGATACACTCCCCAAATCCTGATGGTCCACAGCGTCCGCCTGGAGCACTCCTCGGAACTACAGTGAACCTAAAGTCTGTTCCCACCCTTTCTTTCTTTTTTTAAAAAAGAGAGTTGAGAGTTGAGCCCAGCTGGTGTGGCTCAGCAGTTGAATGTCCATCCAGGAACCAAGAGGACATATTTTAAAAAACATGTTTTTATTGACTTCAGAAAGGAAGGGAGAGGGAGAGACAGAAGCATCAATGACGAGAGAGAATCATTGATCAGCTGCCTCCTTCACACCCCACACTGAGGATCAAACCTGCAACCCAGGCATGTGCCCTGACTGGGAATTGAACCAGTGACCTCTTGGTTCATGGGACGACGCTCAACCACTGAGCCACACCAGCTGGGCACTTGTCTCTTAATTTTGTTCAGAAGTTTTCTCCCACAGAATATTTAAACTTTGAATTAATCATTTTTTCTGTTTTTTTGCTTTCACCATGTTTTCCTTTTTTTTTTTTTTTTTGACGAGGGGGCTGTTACATAGCAACCTGGAGTCTTCTCAAAGTACTGCAATTATTATGACATTAAAAAAAGAAAATATAACAGCACAACCGGGTATACATCCAAAAGAATGGAAAGCAGGGTCTTGAACAGATATTTGTACCCATGTTCAGGGCAGCACTATTCACAATAGCGAAGAGGTAAAAACAACGGAAATGCCCATCATGGATGAATGGATAAAGAAAATGTGGTACATACACCAATGGAATACTGTTCAGCCCTAAAAAGGAAGGAAATACTGACACATGCTACAACATGAATAAACCTTGAGGACATGCTAAGTAAGCTGAACACAATATGACAAAAACTGTGTGATTCCCTTATATAAGGTCCCTAGAATAGTCAAATTCATAAGAGACAAGAGGCTGGGGGAGAGGGAAGTGGAAAGTTGTTTAAAACACAGATTCAGTTTTGCAAGATAAAAAAGTTCTGTAGGCTCATTATACAACAATGAGAACATTATTCAACTGTACACTTAAAAATGGTGAAGATTTTTTTTTTTTTTTACCCCAAGTTCTTAAGAAATTTCAAAGTTCCAGAGACAAAGATGCAAAGGACAGACTGTGGAATCTCAGAGGGAAGGTGGGGGAGGGTGGGTAGGTGGGAAGAGACCAACCAAACTTGGATGCATATAGGCACAATCCAGGGACACAGACAGCAAGACCGTGAAGGCCTGGGGCGGGGGTGGGGGCGGGCTAGAAGGGGGTCAGTGTGTGTGGGGGGAAATAGAGGACATATGTAATATTTTCAACGTAAAAGATTTAATTAAAAAAATCTCAAAATAGGCAAATATTTCTTGACTTGATTCCAAATATACATTAAGTAGGGGGAAAGCCATCTATTGATAAGGTAGTTACCAAAGGTAGCAAACGGAATCGGCCATCTTCCTAAAATGCAAATGTAAACCTCAAATGCTTCTGCTCCAAATCTCAAACGCTTCTTCACGGCCGGTGTTCTGGCCCAGCACCTTAAAAACCGTTGGCTCTTCTTTTAACCAACAGAACTCTAACAAAATCTTGACTAGAAGCCTTTTATGCTTCTGGGATAAAAGGAAGAAAAGTGGGGCCTCCCCGCGCGCCTCTCACTCCGCCACCCCACCTAAGCCATTCCTTCTCTTTGCAATAGGAAAGAGGAAAATGTGCAAAGCATTTAACACCCATGCCAGTCTGCCTTCAACCCACGCGGGAACCTGAACTTCTGCTCCTGCCTACTGCCCCCCATCCCAAACCCTACTTGCCTTCATAACCCCACATAGCAAGTATTCAAGGCCTGGTCGGTGGATAAACTTGCGAATGGAAGTATGATTCGACAACAACACACTCAGGATAATAAAATTTAATCACCATTCCTTTTTGTTTGTTTGTTTGGTTGCTTGTTTTTTTTTGTTGTTTGTTTTTTTTTACAAGAACGAAGGGCGACACGGAGGCAATGCTCTCCAGGAGTAATCAGACTGCGCTTTGCAGCCAGACAGCCAGACTCGGTTTCAGATGTTCACTCCCCACTTTTGTGACCTCTTTAAACAACACGATGAAAACGCTAATCATCACCCTTGACTCCAAGGACACTGTAGGGATGAAGTGAGATAAGGCGTAAACTGCAGGTGTTAAAGTAAAAGCTGTGCGTCGGGAAAAGCACCAGCAAACGTTAGCTGTCATGTTTACTGAACCGCTACGCCGCCCAAGGCATGACCAGCACCCGGGCCTGACCCAGGCGGTACCGGGCTCCAGGAACTGGGGCAAGAGCGGAGTGTCCCCGCTCACGGGGATGCCCCCCGTGGATTCTTTCTGTTCCTCATTCTGTTCCTTCCCACAACAAACTTTCAATTAACGCGGCATTCATGGGACCTGCTAAATGTCTACCACCTGCGAAAACCATGGGTGCACACGAACACGGAAGGAGCTCGAGTTCAACGGAGAGGAAATGCAAACCGTCTCCCGAACCCGGTGGGGATGACCCGCGACCGTTTGTAGTCAGGGGTCCGCATGCTCCTCGGACGGACAGACAGGCCTGACTTAGGCCGGGTGACTCGGCATCTCCGCCGCCGTCAGGTCCGCCTCGCCGGGCCCTAACCACCCTCCTCCCCAACCCCGGCCCCAGCTCCGGGGCCCTGCCCTGCCGTGCTCACCATGATGGCACCTCTGCCGCGCAGACACCGCTCTGTCCGGGGGAACGTTACGACCCGAGCCCTCGGACTCGCCCTCCTCACAGCCGACTCGCTCTTCTCACAGCGGCCGCCGCTGTCGCCTGGGCTCTGACGTCACGGAAGGCTCACCGGAAGTTCCGGACTACAGCCTGGGGTGGGCGGGGGGGAGGTGCCGAACACAGGGCTGGGTTGCAAAAGAGAAAAAGCCAGCCAATAGTGCCAGGGTCTAAAGTTTCCACGGAATGAACAACAAAGTACCTTTTTTGAGCTTGTTTCCACTTTAGAGGAATTTTAGAAAGTGTTTTAAGTTACATTTGATAGTACCCCTCCCCGCCCTAGACGAATTTACTAGGGCTATTTTCCTTACTGACTACACTACCCAGAATGCAGCAGCCCAGGAAGACTCGGGCGGAAGTAAGCTACTCATCCACCTTCGAAGTAGACCGAGAGCCTATTGAAATCGTAAACTTGACAACTCTGTTCGATGTATAAATATATTTAACTTAAGGTGATATTGAAATGATAAGCTGACTTCATTCGATGTATAAATATATTTAATTTAAGGTAAGATGGCTTCTTTTTCCTGGAGTTCCTGTGGGGGAGTAATAGGCTTCTCTGCCCAAAGTAAAGATGTCCACCGACCGTAGCGTTTCAGGGCAAACGTGTTTGCATCCCGCTTGTCGATGACGCATGTGGGGGGCGGGGCAGAATTGTCCAGCAGCGAATGGCGGAGCGCTGCAGCCGCCGCAATTGGAACGAATCATAAAGGCAGAAAGGCGGGAACTAAGTAGCTATTGGTTGGCTTGTGGGCCAATTGGAAAAACCCCGATTTGGCGGGAGCCTTGATCCCAGTCGGGGCTCCGAGTGTCTGCGCGAGCTCTAGGTGTCCGGCTACCGTGGTCATGTTCGTGTCCGATTTCCGCAAAGAATTCTACGAAGTGGTCCAGAACCAGGTGACTCCCCCTTCCTTGGACCCTGAGGCCTTTTCGCGAGGAAGGGATGAAGGGGAGCGGCCGTGGGAGGACGGGAGGGGCCCGGTTTAGGGGCGCTGCGCTCAGCTCTCTCTTTCTTCCCCCGATAGAGGGTCCTTCTCTTCGTGGCTTCGGACGTGGACGCCCTGTGCGCTTGCAAGATCCTTCAGGTGCGTCTGCGGACCCCGGCAGGGGGGGGGGCCGGCCCCCAGGAGGACGGGGCCGGGCGAGAGCTGAGGGTGCTGGGTGCTCCGGGGCGGGAGGTGGGGGCGTAGCGCCCGGAGGGAACCTGGTGGGGAAGGGAGCAGGGCGGGCGGCGAGGAGCGAGGTAAGGAAGCCCTTCTCCGGTGAGAGCTCAGGTTGGGGTCGGGGGGCTGCGGCAGCAACTGGAAACTGGGGAGGAGGCCTCTGGAAGTGGCTTCCCTGGCAGGATGGTATTGGGTGGGTTGGAGAAGGTTTAGGCTAAAGTCAGGGAGACTGGTTAGTATGTTTGCAATAACCTAGGCAAAATATGGTTGCTTTAGAGAGACCTGTAGACCTGTAGTGGCTTTTCAGACGTGGGGTTTGAGACAGAGATCTGTGGCAACTGAGGACATAGCGATGCCCTAAGGAATGCTGAAAATACAGGATCCTTAGTCTATCGTGGACGATCATTGCTTCGGTTTATTTTTATTTTTCATTTTATTTTTTTAAACCCTATTTTTCATTGTTTAAAGTATTACAGATAGTAGTACATATGTCTCCCCCCCCCCATTGACCTTCCCCCCACATGCCCTCACCCCCCCCCCCAGTGTCTTGTGTCCATTGGTTATGCTTATATGCGTGCATACAAGTCCTTCGGTTGATCTCACTCTTTATTATTCGTAAATCAGATCATGTGTTTTCTTTCACTTTTCTTCGGGTCTTTTATATGGTATGGTGGATGTGTACATGAGCTTTGGTCAGGCCCTTGGTTCAGGGGCTAATTCTCAGAAGAACTATAAGTAAGATCAGCTTTCCTCCCAATGTTTTCCTTTGGAAAATTTCAAAAATTCGGCAAAGTTTACAGAATAGCGTAGTGAATGCTCACATTCCCATCTCCTAGTTTTTCCCGTTATTTTTCTAACCTTATTTTTTCACATGTCATTTGCCTCTCAATCCATCTTTTTTTTTTTTTCAAGTGCATTTCAAGGTAAATTAAAGGCATTCCAGATATGATGGGCTTTGAAAATAATCTCTCTCCAGGCCCTGTTCCAGTGTGACCACGTGCAATATACACTGGTTCCCGTTTCTGGGTGGCAAGAACTTGAAACTGCATTTCTTGAACATAAAGAACAGGTATGCGAGATGTATTCTGGAGTACTTAGGCTTTTTTAAACTCAATTGTAATGTCTTACTTACATATCAAATATGTTGCACAATATGAAAGGGAAAAACAAGCATTATGTCTGGGTGACATACCCACAGGTTAACAATAAATAAAAGATAGTCAATATGGGCAGCTTCTAACTTTGAATTTGTGTTGCTGACATTTCATTGTAAGGTGCTTGGAGTTTAGCAGTTTGTTTCAGATATGGCCTAGTTGAACTTATTTTAGATTAGACTACTATTCCCATTATCTCCCCAAAAAAGTGTGTCCCGGTTTCCAATTTGGAATCCAGGGACATAATTTAAACTGTGGAAGTCAGGATTCCTCCCGCCTCTGCGTGGGGCTATAATGAGAGTTGGGGGAGCTGAGCCCCACTGCGAGGAGCTGGAGTAGGAAAGAGGGTCCCTGGAGTCTGTGCCATATATATGATCGTCTGGCAGAGGTAAATTCTCACCTGAGGCTCTTGTCATGATGGGACGAACCTCTGCCAGTTCTATATTTATAAGGAAAGGATTTTCTGTACTGACGGGATGTAATGAAAACTTAATATTTAGGTGTCCATTAAGTATGGACTACCCAAGACTTGCTAAAACTTTTAACCTGTAGAATGCTACTAGCATGGAGGGGCAGATAAGCAAAGTAGAGTGACTGAGATCTGGAGAGGCCCAGTTCCACTCTGAAGTCTTGGTCTGCTCCTTATCAGCTTCTCTTTTGTTTTTGTTAATCTCACCCGAGGATATTTTTCCATTGACTTTTAGAGAGAGTGGAAGGGAGGGGGAGAGACAGAGAGATAAAAACATTGATGTGAGCCCTAGCTGGTTCAGCTCAGTGGATAGAGTGTCAGACTGTGGACTGAAGGGTCCCAGGTTCGATATGGGCTTGATCCCCAGTTGGGGGCGTGTAGGAGGCAACTGATGAATGATTCTCTCTCATCATTGATGTTTCTATCTCTCCATCTCCTTTCCTCTCTGAAATCAATAAAAAAATATTTTTTTAAAAAAAGAAAAAAAGAAACACTGATGTGAGAGAGATGCATCGGTTGGTTGCTTCCCACATGCATCCTGACCAGGGCTGGGGATCAAACCTGCAACCGAGGTATGTGCCCTTGACCAGAATCGAACCCGGCACCCTTCAGTCTACTAGCTGATGCTCTATCCACTACTTGACTCCAGGGCCCTCATCAACTACTTGACTCCGTGTGTGAGACTCAGGCATGCTGAGCCTCTGCATGCTCCACGGTGAAGCAGGGACAGCCACAGGGCCTACCTCACAGTGTTATGGAAGTGCAATAGTATACGGAGTATATGAAAGCACCTAGCACAGGCCAGCTGTGGTACTTGGAGCCCCTGACTATCAGGGCCGATTAGGGGTTTGATGTATCTCAGCAGGACTCGGGCCTAGAGTGCCCTGTCGATGTACTTACTTCACAATGTCTCCTCTTTTTTCAGTTCCGTTATTTTATCCTCATAAACTGTGGAGCTAACATAGACCTATTGGATATCCTTCAGCCTGATGATGACGCCATATTTTTTGTGTGTGACACCCATAGGCCCGTCAATGTTGTGAATGTGTACAACGATGCCCAGGTAACTATGCCTTTGGGCCCATGCGTCTCCTGTGTTCTCCCCTCTGTCTGTCTGTTCCTTTTTATGCCAAGGACAGCATTGCACCTGGTGTCCTTAGCAAGACAAGAACCTGGTTTTGTCCCTCTTTGATGAGAAACATGACACCTAACCCTTGGAGCTGCTCGGAATGCATCTGTGGAATGTGGATGACCTGCAAGGTGTAGGGACCAGAACCCTGCACCGAGTCTGCCCTCGGAGCTCAGGCCTAGACTCATTAATGATCGAGGGGCCTCAGACATCTGCCCGCCCATCCCAGGGGCGGCATGAGGGCCAGCAAGGCGGTGGTGCAAAAGGCCACTGTTAACTGAAGGGGGCTCTGCTGCGTTTGCTTTTTGAACTCCTGAGCAGAACACGGAGCCTGGCGCAGAGCAGCCACCTACCCTTTCTCTGAGGTGACCTTTCCCCACCCACGTTAACAAAGTGTCGGCCCGGAATTCTCACAGGAAATCCGCCGGCCTGGAAGTGCTTTTACCGCAGGACTTTTCCTCACTTGGGGGCTGCATGTCTTCGTGGATGGCCTCTGGTCCTCCATCAAAGGCCAAGTGGTGGAGTGTTTGTTTTGTTGGTGTAAAAGAGAGCTTTTTCCAAGACTTAGCGGCTGTAGATAGTTTTCAAGTTTTCTTGTAATTTCTGCACAGTGTGGTGTAACCCTAGCGCCTCACTTAATGGAAATGAGAATTTTAAAATGCCTGAGAAGTTTGAAATTCTCAATCACCTGACTACGTGTGCAGAAATGTTATGAGTCAACCAATTAGGAAATAAGATTCTTCAAGACACAAACATGTGGTAAATAGTTTCCTGTCAAGAGAGAAGAGAGACTTGATTGTTCTTTGTTTTAATCTTAGATCAAACTACTCATTAAACAAGATGATGACCTTGAAGTTCCTGCCTATGATGATATCTTTAGGGACGAAGAGGAGGATGAAGAACCTTCAGAAAATCAAAAGGATGACGGGTCGGAGCCTTCTGAGAAGCGCACACGGTTAGAAGAGGTGGGTTTGGGCCTCTCACCAGTCTTAGGGAACCTGTCACTCCAGGAGGTCAGAGGTGAGTCTGGAGTCTGCTGGACCCAGACATAGCTGGGAGGTAGCCGGTGTGGCATATACAGGAGGAAACTTATCAGTGTTTCTCTCTCACATCAGTGTTTCTTTCTCTCCCTCTCATTTCCTCTCTAGAATGAAAAAAACAAACCACATTCCCGCAAGTGTGGATTCAAAAAGATTAATTAGAATAGTAGCTGATGCATGATAGGATGTAAGAAACATTAGTTCTTATTCATCTGGTGGGGAAGCCAGTATGAGGCAGCTATGGGTTATTCCCGATGACCTGATGGTGGGGGTGTTGGAAAACGGAGATAGACAGTGTACCCTGAGCAGGCATTGTGCAAGCATCGCTCTTGTCCTAATGTCTTCAGGGCTGATGGGTCAGAGGAGTTCCAGCCATCCCTCGCCTCGTCGCTTCCCTTCTGCAGGAGCAGGCTGTGCTCAGGGCACAGGGATGACCCCTATTTTGGATCCGAGTCCAATGGCTTCTGTCAAATCAGAACTTTCTCGGGCCGTGGCGATGAATTCCTGGCTCATTTGCTTACTTTTGTCTTCTTTGTCCCTGTATCAGGAGATCATAGCAGAAACCATGAAGAGGAGGGAGCGAAGAGAGTGGGAGGCCCGGAGGTGAGTGTGCACTGCAAGCAGCACCTTGCTCTGCCTTTGGGTCTGTGGTATCTATGTTTTCCCCTGGGAGCCGCATGCAGTTTTCTCCATTTGAGGATAATTTGTTTAGTCTAGAGCCTCTGGGCCTTTGGCTCCTCGAGTGAGCATGTGATTGATCCCTGCATTGGAGAACTTGGGGTCCTTTTTGTAGTCCTGGTCCCAGGAGTGACAGGAGCAGGCCCAAAGGTCTCCCAAATACATCACCAAGCATGATGGCCTCTGGTTCTTTTATTTTTAGTGTTTTCCAGATGGAAATACTTTTATTTACAAATTTTACAATTGATTTAGATGCCAATTTGTGTAAAACATAGAAATAGAAGTGCTACATAGTACGTAATTGGCCATTCTGCTCCTTTTTGAACTGTATCTTACTTCAGTGTCTTGCCATGACAAGTCAGGCTGCAGTGAACAACCTTGTGCACATAGCAAGTCTGGTCCTGCTTGTTCCTCTGAAGCGTCTTGGGATAATTTCTCAGAAGTGGGGTTCTGGGACTGTCGCGTCGTACATCTCCCAGTGCCACAGCGGTTTGTATTACTATCACTCCCTTCCCAGCCTGTGCGTATACACTCTGAGAAAAGGTCAAGTGAAAACAGAGACTCCCGGGCCTTTATTTGCATTTCTTTGAGTACTGTAAAATTTTAGCACCTTCTCCAAATGTTTGCTGTTTCCTGCTGAAGACTCACATTTTATGTCGCACTTTGTTTTGTTGCAGAAGAGACATCCTCTTTGACTATGAGCAGTATGAGTATCATGGGACATCAGTGAGTATGGATAAGTGGAATTCACCACAGAATTCTGACTCGGGGTCATTGTCCTGGAACATGAGGAGACATGAGCATAGAGTCACAAAAACCTGGTCTGAATCTGAGCCCCATAATTTCCTACTGTGTGAGCTTGGGGAGGTGGTACAGTCTCTCTGAGCCTTGAACCCTCCACTAAAGGAAGAGAACAATCTTCATTTCAGAGGCAGTTGTTGGGATTACCCCTTGTGCCCAATCCACTCACACACTCTGGTCGGGCAGACTCGCTGCAGGAGTTCAGCTGGGCCCTGAGCAGCTCAGGTCGGGGCTGGCTGTGGCCTGGCCCAGAGTGTGCCCCTTCCATGAGCATGGCTGCCTCTGGGCTCAAGCTTCCCTCTTTCTTTCAGTCGGCCATGGTGATGTTCGACCTGGCATGGATGATGTCCAAGGATATGAATGACATGCTGTGGTATGTAGCTTCTAGTCGAGGTCACTCCCATTCGTGGCTTCCTTCTAGCAGCTCTGTCCGCCCAGTGAGGGCAGGGTCTGGAGGAAGATGTCACCACCTGCACCTCCCTTGTTCCCACTGGGAGCATTGGATGCAGACTCCTTTCTGGAACGTGCAGGGCCCTGGTTTTCTTTCTAACCGTGAGGCTGTCAGGGCAGCACGTGAACTCTCAGGTGTGGAGAGAGCATGGCCAGTGCAGAGGGTCTGATGGTGGGGCTTGTGTACAGCTGCTCCCTTCCTATTCCATTGCTGGACCTTAAAGAAGGAGCATGAGAAATGAACAAGGCAGCCCTGCTAGGCATCCTGCACTGTCAGGATGTGACCCCTCTGAGTTTGCTTTAAGCAGGAACTCTTGGTACACTGGGGTGGAAAGGTCAGAAGGAGGTGGGGGGGGTTGGTCCCAGGGGTGACACTCCAGGTGGCATTTTCTGAAGAGGTCCCTGTGAGGTGGGCGCATGCTGCACTGAGAGATGTGGTGGGTGCTCCAGTGACCTGTCTTCCATCCTCAGGGCCTCACTTGGTGCCCAGTGCCAGCTGTTTTTAGCTGTGGCCCTAGAGGGGTTTCTTGAAGGACGCTGCCTGGGACCAGCAGATAGCACACACCTTGCGTCTTGGTCCCTCCTGCTGTGGGCTGGCTGAGACCCCAGCGAGGTCAGCCCAGCCTAGATCTCCATGATCTCATCCACAAAAGATAAGCTTGGAGAAGGAACCTGGAAGGTTACTAAGGAGCCTAAATGCTGTTACTTTATGTCCCATCATTTTACACGGGAAGGACAGGGAGCTGTGGATGTGACAAGGGCATATCTCAGAGGGGTAATGTGAGGGGCTCAGAGGTAAAGTGAGGCACCAGTGCCTGAGCATGGTGTCTGCTACAGTCCTGCACTGGTAGGACGAGGGCGGAGAGTGGCGGGCGAGCCAGGGTACAAGTGCTGCGCCCTTGTTCTTAATCTCCCTCCTTGTGCATCAAAAGTTCCTGCAGTGGTAGCACTGAACCAGGAGCCCTGAGTCTCCCCCATCACCTCTCCACCGGGAAGAGGGACTACCTGTGTGAGGGTGGGTCTGGGTCTGGCCATGATGGCAAGATGCTCCTGCCTGCCCCACCCTGGGCGCTGCCTCATTGCCCTCCTCTTTTTCCAGGTGGGCCATCGTGGGACTAACAGACCAGTGGGTACAAGACAGGATCACTCAGTAAGGATGTACTCCCTCGGGCTGTTCCAGGTCGGCCTATGCTGGGAGGATGTACATGGCCCAGCCCCAGCCTCTGAGTTTGCAGAGGGGGCATGGATGGCAGCATCACTGTAGAGCCCCACTGAGGAGGGGCTGGCATTGGGCCTGAGTCCTTGGGCTTTAGTACAGGAACTCTGTCAGAGTAGCATGTGGCCTTACCGGACATTTCGTCCACCCTCGGGGACCCCAGCAGGTGGAGCCAGAGGAGAGAGGAGGGAGCCCAGCCTCCCCGAGCTGGGTGCTGTTTTCGCCCTGTAGTGTAAAGGTGTGGCCCATGCACAACAGACACAGGGCAGGAGGAGGAGGTGAGGGCCCCAGGAGTCCTGCCAGGGAGGGGGGGTGAGGGTTGCAGGGAGGGCTGGCACGAAATGAATCCTTTTTTGCCCCTCAGTGGGCAGATTTTGGTGCTTGCTATTGGAATCAGATACACAAGCTGAAATGCCACCGAATGCAGATGCCAAGAAGGGGCAGGGTGCTGGTGCCCTCGCTCATCCCTTCTCTGGTAGCCATCAGGTGGGGACTCCAAGGGAATCAAAGGGACCTTGACCTCAAGGCGTGAACCCTTTCCCAGGGGACTTGAGTCTGTCGCCTGGCACTGCCACAGGCACAGCCTGCTTGCACAGTTTGCAGAGGTCCCCGTGCCCCTATTTTCTGCCTCCCCTACCTTTTTAAGTCTGCAGTGTGGCCGAGGGAGTGGGAAGGTCCTGAGTTTCACAGGCCCCGGGGCACTTCCTGGATCTGTCATCTGGGCCCAGCCTGCTGCCCTGCTGGTCCTCACTCCCCCTTCCCTGTTAGGTTAGCATGGGGTGTGTGCAGTGCTAAGAACCATCCCTGGTCTCTGGCTTCCCCTTAGGTGAGGCCACACTATTACTGTCCTGTTCAGTGGCCCCTTTAGGTGGATCTGGACTCCAGTCTCTCCTGTGCTCGGAAGCACTTCCTGTGCCTGGTCCACACCCCTTGCTGCAGATCACTGTCGCCTATGGGGTCTGTCCACTTGACCATGGCTGGTAGGCAGGGCTGTGGCCTGCTGCAGTGCCCACTCTCAGAAGGCCTCAAATAAGTAATGGCAGGGCAGCTGATGCCCAGAGGAGTGTGCAGGGGAGGTGGGGGCCTAAGCTCCCCACCGCCAGCTCTGTCTGCTCAGCTCCCCCAGCACCCAGGCCTGCCACCTCCTTTGCCATGATTGCTTTCTAAGCAGAGGTGGTGGGCTGGCCCTTGAGCCTGTGAGGGGAAGCCCTGAGGGAGGGGGAAGCCGTGGCAGGCTGCACGTGAGGAGAGGAGGGAGCCCACCCAGGCCAGCAGTGCTTCCTTGCCAGGATGAAGTACGTGACTGACGTTGGCATCCTGCAGCGTCACGTATCCCGGCACAACCACCGGGACGAGGATGAGGAGAATGCCCTCTCTGTGGACTGCATGCGCATCTCCTTCGAGTACGAGTATCCTTGTGGCTTAAGCCTTCAGGGTGCAGGCAGTGCCCCTGCTCTCAGATACTTTGTTCTGTTGTGCGTTGTTGTCACCTCTGCAGACCCTAGCCCATGTCCCCTGTGTTTGGCGTGCTTGCTGGCCACAGACCTTCAGGTTGTACAGCTGTGGCTGCCATGTCCCCAGGATGGGCATCAGACAAGAGGCTTTGAAAAGAGGGGTCCCATGTGTCCCTGGGCTGGGCAAGGCACCAGGTACTAGGGAAGCAGGTTCTGCCTCACCTTGTCTGTGTGGCTTCGGCTCCTAGACACCACAGCTGTCTTAAGAAGCATTCCGTATGTATTCAGAGCTCATTGTAGGCCTGGTGCTAGGTGTATGCAGTAAGGGCATGAGGGGCCGCCTGTGTGGTGGAGGCAGTTTAGTGACATTTGCAGACTCCTGTCAAGTCTGGAAAAAAGTGAACCAGCATGTGATTCCATAATGGGTGTTTCATATGATAATTTGGAGATTTGATGGAGTTAAGTGGCCCTGTGAGCCCAGAGCAGTGACTGAGTTCACTTTTTAGTGTTTAATAGGTTCATGAACTGCCAATTCGAGGAAAGGAGACAGGATGGTGGCTTGGGTCAGACCATAGCATGACGGGGTTGCTGCTTAGGTGGCAGAATAATGGCAAGGACAGCGCCTTCCTTTCTCAGTGCTGAGTTGGCTGGGAAGGAGTAAAAACATGGATTTTGACAGGTCATGTGGGAAGAGTCCACGAAAAGTCTAGGAAGAGGTACTGGGTGCGAGGCAGCCGAACTGGGAGAGGGGCCATGGTGTGTAGGAACCCACCAGAAATTGAGTCCAGACATGTGACATTCAGGACCAGGGCTTGCTGGGTGTGGGCAGAGAGGTTGGTGGCTATGGAGCTTAGCCCTCTGGAGGGCCAGCAAAGATAACACAGCCTGCCACATGCCCAGAGGCTGGCTTGGGGGAGGCAGGTATGTTGGCGGGAGTAATGGCACTTTGATGCAGGCAGGGCCAGCCTGGCATCCTGCCTGAGACCCTCCAGTGAGAGGAGAGGCCTTGGAGTTGGGAATATCCTTGCACACAGCTCAATATTGACCCCATGAGCAGTGAGGGGCGTATTCAGGAAGAGAGGTGAGGATGGGGCCTTTGCTGAGGGAGTCCAGGCAGGGGAGATAGGTGGGGTAGAAGGCAGGGTCAGGTGGAGGATGCAGGGAGTTCACAAGGTTCTCTATAACCACAGTAAGGCTCTCAGAACCCCTTCACTTCAGTTTCCCTGTCGCACAGAGGTAATGGTGTACACCCGCATCTCACAAACTCTAAATATGGGTTAAATTCAGCACGAAGGTCAAAGAGCTCCAGTGTACTCGGGTGTTGACTGGTTGTGCATGGTGAGCGAAGCAGGCCATCTACTGGAGCATCAAAAGTGGGCCCTCACAGGGTGGGGGGGGCCCAGGTCACGGTGCAGCCTCCTTGACTGCAGGCCCAGCCTCCGTCTGGTGCTCTACCAGCACTGGTCCCTCCATGACAGCCTGTGCAATACGTGCTACACTGCAGCCAAGTTCAAGCTCTGGTCTGTGCACGGGCAGAAGCGGCTCCAGGAGTTCCTTGCAGACATGGGGTGAGTGACCCCCTTGACCTAAAGTCCCCCAAGAGAAAAGCCCTTCCCCTTCATTGTGACTGATGTGGTTGTAATATTTAGCTGTTGCCTGTTTCTGCCACAAATTCCTCATGTGAGTTCCCAGAATATCATCTGAAGGCCCGTGCTAGGATGTCCCTTGTTTACACACACTGGGGCCCTTGTGCGACTCTCCCGACCCCTCACCTTGGGTGTTCAGCGTCACTGTTCTCTATTTGAAGTCAGGTTGTGTGCTTGCCATCTTTCCAGTCTCCCCCTGAAACAGGTGAAACAGAAGTTTCAGTCTATGGACATCTCTTTGAAGGAGAATTTGCGGGAGCTAATTGAAGAATCTGCGAATAAATTTGGGTAAACACATGTTTTTCTGTACTAAGCTTTGTTAAGGTTTCAGTTTTAATCACATTTCCTAAAATAACGTAAAAAAACAGGAATGCACAAATGAGCATGACCTGCCGACCCTTTCCTGAAGTTTTCCGTTCTCTTTGGGTTAAAGATAGGGCTTTGTGAAGTGCCCAAAAGGTCCAGAATCCTTAAATCCTAGGGCTGAGGTCGACCCAGTGCGTCCCTCACTGGACACAGGGAATGCCTGGGAAGAGCCCCTGGGTCCAGACTCAGGCAAGTTCTACCAACCACTGTCGCTCTCCAGCACTGCCGCTCCTGGCATCCTGGGGCGTGGGAGAGGACCATGCACAACCTGGCTGGACAGCTAGCTAGTTCTGCTCCCAACCAGCTGAGCAGCTCTGGACCAGGCATCCAGTGCCCAGGTTACAGGGCTCTGCATCAGGCCTTCTAACCCCCTGCATTCTCTGACCAAAATAGCCATACTGCTGCTGGGAGCTGGAGGGGGGGACAGCAGCACATTCTGCTATCCGGGCCCGGTAAGAGCTCACCCATAACTTGATACTCCCATGTGCCCCTGGGGTGACAGCCATGTTGCTTCCTCCTGTTGCAGGATGAAGGACATGCGTGTGCAGACTTTCAGCATTCATTTTGGCTTCAAGCATAAGTTCCTGGCCAGTGACGTGGTCTTTGCTACCATGTCATTGATGGAGAGTCCCGAGAAGGACAGCTCGGGGACAGATAACTTCATCCAGGCTCTGGACAGTCTCTCCAGGTAGTGGACATGGCTGTGGCTTCTAGCCAGCCCCTCAGGTGTCTCCTGCCCTCAACCTCACATGCCGAGGGAGGCAGGTCTCAGGGACCCCCAGGGGTGTGGGTGTGACTGGCCTGCAGAAACTGCTGCATGCAAATTAGGATCCCATGTAAGTTGTGTGTACTTACGTTTTCGTTTCTCTTGGGTATATGCCTAGGAATGGACTTGTTGGGTCATATACTGCCCTCATCCCAGGATTGATGGGTCAGTTTTAGACATTGTCTGCTGACTTCCTGCTATGACAAAAGAGCATTTTTCTCACCTTTGTGCTCCTTCCCCTCCTGTTGTTACAGTCTGCCACTATTTTTAGCTCCTTTGTAACTTCAATATACTTACATCTTATTCTATCACCCGTGTCTCCTGTATCCTTCTTTGTAAGAAAAGGATATCAGCATTCCTTCTTTTCTCTCCTCCTCCCCCAATAAGTCTAGGCTTTTAAGTTTTCAAGGTTGAGAACACTTAATCTTAAGTGAGAGAAGAGAATGTGAATCATCTCATTTTTGGCTATAGGTTGATTCTAAAAGATGAAAATCAATGTGTAGCGTTACTTCGCTGTGCTAGTAAAATACGTCAGAGTCAGCAGTGAGCAGTGGTTACGTTATCTTCTGCTCTAGAGCTTTGTTTTTCCTGGAGCTCTGATTTGCCTTTGATCACATCCAGTTTCTTCTTAGCTCTCCTTTCAGCAGGTTTCCCCAACTCCCCTTTGTCCGTGAGAGCCTGGGGTTCTGTCTTTTTACTCCAACCTGGACCTGCAGCTCCCGATGCCTGTTGTCTGGGTGGCCCTTAACTGCGCCCCTGATTTGGAGCCAACATTTCTCGGCATCTTCATCTTTAGTCTGGTTTTTTTTTTTCTCCTTTGTTTTGCTAGAGCACAATCTCGAATAACTTTTGAAGAAAGAGCGCGTGAGGAATATAAATGTTCTGAGTTGCACTTCTGACCGTATCTCTTCTACCCTCTTCTGATTGCTGGTTTAGCTCGTATAGAATTCTAGGTGGAAGGTAATTCTTGTTGAATGTTGATTCCATTGCTCCCCTGTCTTCCCAGTAGCCAGTGGTGCTAATGAGAAGTCTCAGCCATTTTGATTTCTTTTCTTTTTTTTTTATAAATGTGTTCCCAGCCCATCTGAAGAAGCTTACAGGATCTTTTATTCTCAGTGTTTCAGAATTTCCTAGTGATGTGTCTAGGGTGGATCTTAGTTCATGTATTATATTGGGTTCTCAGTGAGCCCTTTCAATCTGAGATTCTGTCTTTAAGCTTGAGAATCCTTTTTTGCTATTTTTTGTTGTTGTTGAGAGTATGTGCTATTTCTTTATTATCCCCCAACACATACATGTCAATGTTTTTATTTTCTTTCCAGACTTCCTAGAATAATGCTCTAGCTCTTATTTTTGTCTTGTATTTCCACTAGAGGCCCAGTGCATGAATTCATGCATGGGTGGGGTCCCTTGGCCTGGCTGGTGATCAAGGCCTATGGGGGGCCAGCAGTTGGGGGAGGGATCCTGGGAGGTTGGCTGGTGGGGAAGAGGTGAGGGGGAGGGCAGGGGCTGTGGGCAGCTCCTGTGTTGAGCATCTGCCCCCTGGTGGTCAGTGCACATCATAGTGACTGGTCGACCAGTTGTAATGGTCACTTAGGCTTTTATTATTTTACTTTCCACAAACACTTCCTAGTACCAAATGGATCCTTTTTTATAGTATGCAGTTCTTGATTTATGAATACACTAGTTGCCCAAATCTCTCTGAAGATGCTAGAGTTCATTTTCTCTTTTCTCCAAATTATCTCATTTTCCTCTTGGACTATTTTTCAGGCCCCAGGCGTTTCTCAATGTCTGATGGTTCTTCACATTCAAGAGGGGGGCTGTAGAGCCCTGGGTTTTGGGCACAGCCTGTTAGCCAGAAGGCATCACTTCATCTTGAGGGGTGGGAGTCAGTGTGACACTTGAGGAACCTTAACTTCTGGGTGCAGCGGCTTTGCTTGAGGACCTCACTTCTCCACGAGGGTTCACTTTGATGTACTCAGAGGGGAACCTTCCTTTTTGTGGCAAAAGGTAAAAATCCATTTGTCAGGTCCTCCCTGCAGCCCTTGTCCAGGGCTCTCTGATCAGAGCCCTCCAGGTACCTTTCAAGGCCTGCTGGGCAGGGTCTTCCCCGCTATTGGCTTTTAGTTTCCTGCCTTCTGATACTAGCACCCCTTCTCACCTCTCCTGTCCATCACTATGGGCTTATACAGTGTTTATTCCTTCCTTTCCTGTGAAAGGAAACTCAGGAGGGCGAGAAATCAACTGTCAATCCCTACATTCTCTCCTGACCGAGGAACCAAGCATTCTCTTTGACTCTGTGCTGAAGCCATGTGTCTGCCGTGTTACAGGGGTAACCTGGACAAGTTATACCACGGCCTGGAGCTTGCCAAGAAGCAGCTGCTAGCTACACAGCAGACCATTGCCAGCTGCCTTTGCACCAACCTCGTCATCTCCCAGGGACCTTTCCTCTACTGCTCCCTCATGGAGGTCAGGCTTCCTTGGATACGGGTGGGCACCGGCCCCATCTGCTAGTGGTCCCCTCTGACTGTCTTCTCCCTGCAGGGCACTCCAGATGTCGTGCTGTTCTCCAAGCCAGCCTCCCTGAGTCTGCTCAGCAGACACCTGCTCAAGTCTTTTGTGTGTTCGGTGAGGAGCAGGGTGGGTGGGTGCCAGAGGGCAGATTTCTTGGAGCAGCACTCCGATGGGCACGAGAAGCTGGCCTTGGATGCCTGTGGCTATTCACCAGCTACAGGGTCTGGGCAAACCCTTCCCTTTTCCTGAGCTGTGTTTTCTTCAGCTGACCCCTAGGAACCTTCCAGTTCCTATAAGCTCTGATTTTGTCACTGGCCATTCTGGTCACTCAGACAAATGGGGAGGGCCTTAGGGAGCATGTGGGACTAGGATTCATGTTCTGCTGTTGCAGATCAGGGAAAGGTGGAGTTGGTTGGAGCAAACTTGCTTCCCAGTTCTGGGCTTACTTTCCCATTGCTGTGTGTGGTTCTATCTTCCCTATGACCTGACACCCTTCTTGGCCTTGGCCTGGGACCCGTCCCCCTCCTCCCCCCAATAATTCAGCTGGCATTGGAACAGGGACCCTACCCTGATAATGTGAGCACTTTCCCAGGTGTGGTCAAGGAAAAGATTATCTCTATTTCAGCAATCACTCTTCTTCTAGGATGAGGGTTTACACTGGGGGCTACTTTAGACAAATGTTGAATAGAAGGTTGAGATGACCTCATATCAGTCAACTGACCAATAAAATTACTTGAAAACACTCAAGTAATAACAAAAGGTATACAAGGGACAAATTCTGAAGCTCTCTAGGCTGTGTTTAAATCTCAGCCTCTTCATTTACCAGTTTTGTCATGTGAGGTCTATTATTTGACCTGAGTCTCAGTTTTCCTATCTGTAGAATGGGTGAGGTCCATTCATTTTTCAGATGTTTATTAAGCATACACTGCCTGCTGGGCTCTGATGTCATAGGGTGACTATCCATAAGGTTCAAGTCCCAGAACAGTCCTCACGTTTGGACAGACCAGGACAGTTGGTCACCTTGGTTGTGGGATGTGGGTGTCATGGACAGAGCAGTGAAGGAAACACTCGAGTCTCAGTGTTGAAGAAGCACACATGCTAGCTAGAGAGACAGACAAGTAAGTACATGCAGTGTCAGGTGGTGGCACACATTGGGAAGATGAAGCAGTATGAGGGAGAGGACTTGATTGGGAGGGCTTCCTGGAGGAGGTGATAACTGTCAGGACCTAAAGGAGGTGAGGGAGGAAACAGCTAAGGGGTAGTGGGTCTTGACCATCAGCACAGAAGGAAGCTGAAGCAGCCGATGGAGGTGAAATGAAGGCTTCCGGGGAGTTGAACAGTGGCTCTGTCAGGTCCTGGGCGCTGAATGCTGTACTCATCCTTCAACACCATGACTGGGGATGTTTTGCCTCCACAGACGAAGAACCGGCGCTGCAAGCTGCTGCCCTTAGTGATGGCTGCCCCACTGAATGTGGAACAAGGCACAGTGACTGTGGTGGGCATCCCTCCAGAGACTGACGGCTCGGACAGAAAGAAGTGAGTCTTGTTCATCATGTCCTGGGAGCTTGCGGGGTTTAGGAGGGTGCAGGGGTGTCATTAGCTCGTGAGCCCTTGGGAGTTGGGTGAGGTTTGTCCTCAAAGCCACATCAGAGAGACCCTTTACTTCGATCAGACAAAGCTTTGAGGGCTTCAATCCACGGGTGGCAGGTTACCCCCTCTCCTGTTGGACATTTATGCTGTTTCCAACTGTTATTATTTTTTAAAATACATTTTTTTTTATTTTGGAGAGAGAGGAAGGGAGAGGGGGGGAGAGAGAGAGACTCATCTGCTGCCTCCTACGCAACCTTTCAGTGCATGGGATGATGCCCAACCCACTGAGCCACACCAGTTGAGGCCAACTCTTTGTTATTAATAACTCTCGGGTGGGTTTGAGCCAGGCTCAGCAAGAAGCACTTCTGCAAAGCTTCCCTCGCATCTAAATGTATTTCTGGCCCTTCCCTGCATCTTCAGCAATGTGTTCTTGCCCTTCTCTTGCGTCAGTGTTAGGTCTCCTCCTGGCCACTCCTTCCGGACCAGGTGTTGGCCAGCAGGGAAGGCATGGTGTGCTAACTGGAGAACTGGGTGACTAATCTCAGGGGCTGCCTGTCGCCACCCTTAAGTATCTTTCCTCCTAAGGGCAATCAGTGCCCTGAGTCAAGTGCTCCCCAACAAATCCCATAAGGCGACCTTGGGTGGACACTGAGTGACAGCAGGTAGGAGGAAGCTGCCACCCAGCTTCCTGGCAGGGCAGCTTGGGTGGCCAAGGACCAACCACTATTCTGTGCCCCTCGTTTTCCCAGCTCGTCTTTGTTGGCCTCTGCCGTAGAGGACAGATCAGTCATAGCTCCACTGTCGTGAGCTTTGCCCTCCTGTGTTAGCAAAGACCATTTAGTAGGAAATTGGGTGAGACAATGAACTTTTGAGACAAGTGCTTCTAAGTGGCTAAGCTGCTCTCCAAAGCTTCTCCATGGGCCTCCAATTCATGATCACACAGGTTGTAGCTGGCCAGGGCTTGTACCTGGATTCCAGGCAGCCAGCAAGCACTTCCCTCATGGTGTCATCACAGTCACCTCCATTCTTCCGCCAGCCAGTCTGTCATTGTATGTCCTATGTGTAACCATGCTTAGTGCTAGCTCTGAGTGTGCACAGTCCCTTGTGAGAGTTTCCATGGAAGTTTGAAGCACATGTCCTTCCTTTTGCCTCCACTCTGTGGTGGGCCCAAGATCCCCTTCCCCACAACTCAATTCGTCTGCTGTCAGCCCTTAGCTGCCGCAACCCTGAGCCCCAGAGGGTGGGCCCATGCTCTACGCTCTCTCGCTGCTGCCCTGTGCTCTCAGCAGCTCGGTACTCTGCCTCCTGCCCTTGTTGGCCAAGTTGCAGCCACATGCCAGAACCCAGCTCTGCAGCCTCCTCCCAGTCCTATCTTACTGTGTATAACCTGGTCTCATTTGAGACCCCTGTCCCAGCAGTTCTCACTGAGCATCTGCTCCAGCTGCCAGCACAATGACAGGCATGAAGGAGGCTGCAGTCAGAGCCCTGGGCATGAAGCCCTGGAGGGTATAAATGGACATTCACTCCCTGAGGGCTGAGAAGGGCTTAATTGGGAAGCAGCAATGAGAAGTGTTGCCAGCCCAGTGAGTGGTGGTGAGGCCTCAGAGGGCAGTGGCCCAGGAAGGGGCCTGAGTCCTGATGGGAGGAACTGGCAGCTAGGAAGGAGTTTGGGCTGAATCTGGTGTGTGTCCAGAGACATGGGAAGGGTCCGTCACTGTGGCAGGGCCCCCAATGTGCCTGTTATGTGTCCGCAGCTTTTTTGGGCGGGCATTTGAGAAGGCAGCAGAGAGCACCAACTCCCGGACACTGCACAACTATTTTGACTTCTCAGGTAAGAGTTCAATGTATTGGGGCTCATTCAAGGTCACCATTGGCCTTGGAACAGGGAAGCTGGCATCACCCGAGATACCTTGCCAGCAGCCCTCTCATCCTGCTGGAACCAGTCCTGAGCCTGGCTTCTCTAGGCAGCTCAGGGAGCTCTGGAATGCTTCAGACGGACAGGCTCCCAGGAGAAGAAACAGGTGCTGCCCAGGAACCCATAGGCCTGGCCCTTGAGATCACTTCACCAACGAGCCTGGTCACTCACCAGAGCCTCCAGGGCCCAGCCTCACCCATCATGGTCTACAACCCTTCTATGGGTTGTAGAAACACCAGTGCCTAAGCTCTCAACCCCCAGGATGGCGAAGTAGGTACCCCTCCCATGACCACGTCAAAATTCCAGCTAAACTACAGAGCAACCATCATGGAGAACTGCCTGAAGTCTTGCTGAACAGTAGTCCTGTAACTAATATGAAGAAAGAAGCCACATGGAGACTGGTAGAAGGGGTGGAGACACAGAATGGCTGGTCCCACACCCACCTGTGGCAGTTAAAAATCAAGACTTAGATGGTATTGTGCTGAGTGAAATAAGTCTAACAAAGAAATACAAATACCATATGATTTCATGTATATGCAAAATCTAAAGAACAAAAGAAACAGCATAAACACTCATAGATACAGAGAACATTTTAAAAGTTGCCAGAGAGTATGAGGAACAGTTTGGGGGCTGGGTGGAAAAGGTGAAGGGATTAAGAATCACTAATTGGTTGTTAAAAGGAGTCCTGGGGGTGTAAGTATAGCATAAAGAAAACAGTCGATGATATTGTAATAACTATGTATTGTGCCAGATGGGTACTAGGTTTACTGGGGGGATCGCTTCGTAAGTTATATAAATGCCTAATCACTGGGTTGTACACCTGAAACTAATTTCATATTTATGTCAAGAAAAGGAACCAACCGGGCTTGTGGTGACTGGAGGGTACCACCTCCACCATTGTGCAGGCCAGCAGCTCTTGTCTGTGTTGTGAGGGGTCCACCTCGGGCTTCCATGTGGTTTGCATAATAGCTCAGGTACTGACTCCACCCATGTGTTGCATGAGCCCAGAGCATGGAAGCGCCCTGCCTGAGTGGTGGCTTTAGGAGAATCATACCTGTAAGGCCAGCCAGTGGCCGCTGCACTACCCTGACACTTCTCTAGACACCAGCATGGAACATGGCTCACATTTGGCCATATTTGCTTTTCATTCTTGCTGACAGATTTTAAAATAGATGTGTTGACACTTCACCCCTGTATTAGTCTGCCCAGGCTGCCATAACAAAGTACCACAGACGGGGGTTTAAACAACATAAATGTGTTTCTTAACTGTTCTGAAGACTAGACATCTAAGATCAAGGCATCTACAAAGTCAGTTTCTTTTGAGGCCCCTCTCCTTGGCTTATAGATTGTTATCTTCTCCCTCTGTGTCCCTGTCCAAATCTCTTATAGGAACACCAGTCAGACTGCAATAGGACCCACTATAACTGCCTTATTTAATCACCTTTTTAAAAGCCCCATCTCCAAATATGTAGTCGCATTCTCAGGTGCTGGGGGTTAGGCCTTCAACATATGAATCTGGGAGGATATTCTTCAGCCCTTAATACCCATCTCTTTTTCTTTTATTTATTTTTTAAAATATATTTTTATTGATCAGAGAGGTAGGGAGAGGGAGAGAGAGAGATAGAAACATCAATGATGAGAGAGAATCATTGATCGGCTGCCTCCTGCATGTCCCCTACTGGGGATCGAGCCCACAACCCAGGCATGTGCCCTTGACTGGAATCAAACCAACACCCTTCAATCCACAGGTCAACGCTCTATTCACTGAGCCAAACCCACCAGGGCTCACCACCAGATTTCTTAATGACGACGATCACTATGATCAGAGACCCAGATTCATTCCAGCTGCCTCAGTGTCTAGAGCTGGATTCTTCATACTGGGCCCACTCAGGCTGTGGCTCAGTTGGGTGGGTTCACTTCCAGCAGCAGCCCCCCAATTGCTTTTCATGCCTGAGAGGTGGGAGCGATTGATGCTGGCTGACCTGCAGGATGCCCTAGCTATATCTGGGGAGGGTTTGTGGGCTCGGAGCTGCTTGGCTTCCCCTGTGGGTGGAGATCATGGGCAGCCCTGGCTAGTATGCCTGGGTGAGCTGAGCTTGAGGCTCCTGGAGCCGTGACTCATGGTATAGACAGCTGAGGACCAGGCCAGGACAGTTTGCCCTCTAATGAGGGCCCATGTGTTTGTCTGAGCCTGATGCCTTCCAGAAGTAAAGGCAATTCGCATTGTGTCCCCCTTCTACAAAAGAGGACACTTTAGCTGAGGGACTGGCCAGAGTAGAACGGAAGGCATTCTGTCCAACAGGGTAGAAGGCCTATCTGTGCCCAGGACTATGGGGTTAAAAGTCGTCCCTGTGTCCCCTCTGTTGCCTGTCAGTGCTATTCCCCTGGCTGCCTGGAGATTCTTCCCCACAGACTACAACCCCAGCCTCACCCAACAGGGCAGCTGGAGGTTTCTGAGGATTAAATACAGTGGGATGGGGAAGTATAACTTCTTAGTCCAGAATATTCTGGGCCATCAGGGAGCCAAGTCCATTTTGGAATGTACTGGAGGCTTCCAGCCCTGGATGGTTGGAAAGAAGTTAATGTACTGTGGCTTGTTTTTCTCACTTCTCCCTCCTGCCCCTAATCCTCCCTTCTCACAAGATGTTTTTCTTTCATTACTGCAGTAATTGAACTGAAAGCGGAGGATCGAAGCAAGTTTTTGGACGCACTTGTTTCTCTCCTGTCCTGAGGGTGAGAGCGGGGGCAGGGTGGGAGCCCTGCCACAAAACCAGTGCTGCTAAAGGCCCCGCCTGATTCCTGCTGTGGTTTCTCTGCTCTTTTCCTCTTCAAACGGGGCTTCTACTTGGGTTTCAGACCATAGCAGGGCTCCTGAGGAGATCGGGGGCCAACACATTTTTCTCCAAGAATGTCTGTCTCTGTGCAGGGGGCCGTGCCCACAATGGGGCATTTTGGGGAGCTAATTGTATTAAGTTCCTGAGACCCCTTCAGAAACAGCCAGCATTTGCCCTCTTCCCAACCATACTGTGGGTTGGGCAACAGCCAGGGACACACAGGCCACCTGGAGCCTTGTTGCCCCTTCCGCCTGGCTTCAGGCCCTGGGCTGGAGCCCACAAGGGCTTCTATTCAGGCTCTGAGAAAGCAAAGCTGTTGTCAGCCACTCAGCTGAGAATTATGAAATGGTGGCTGTATGCACCAGCATGTGGCTATAACTGACGGGCTCCTCAGGAAAGGCCACAGCTGACCAGGTCAGGGGCTGCTGTGTCTAGTGACCACTTCTCGGCACAGGGCCCCCCAGACACTGGATGCCCACACCTAGTCCTGCATCTCCCTGAGCCTGGGCTGGGGCTACTGCTGTGGAAGATGAGCCTGTCAAAGCTCTTACATAGGAGGGGTCCTCATGCCGGTCCAGAGTCCCCTTGTTCCCCCGCCATGATAAGCTGGAAACTAAGAGCAGATGATCTAATCAGAAGTTACAGATGGGGCTCCCAGGCAGCGAGGCTGGTATTTGAGGCAGTCCCTCTCCTACAGTCTGCTCAGTGATATGTCCTTCCACAAAGACAGGGTGCAAGGCGGCTCAGCCAGGAAGGGTGAGGAGCAGTGTGCCAGGGGTGGCAGCGAGACACTCCAGGCAAGGGGAGGGTCACCATGGGACTGAGGCTGGACAAGCCACTGGGTAAGATCTGCAAGTAAGAAGGTGCTGGGGATCCATAAGGCCTTCAGGGGTTCTCGAGCAGATAACAGCCTGGACCTGGTAAGGGGGTACGGTCAGGAGGGCGGGATCAGTGAGTGGTGGGTGCTGCTTAGAAGCAGCAGCCTGGCAAGTCGGAGGGAAGGCCTAGCAATGTATTATTTACTTTGGGGGAGACATAAGAATTGTTTGAAATTTCTTTCTTTTTCTTCTTTTTCAGAGTTGGATATCTTCAGAAATGACCTCCTTCTCCTTATTTATATTAATAAGCTTTGTATTTAGATTGTAAGTTATAGATAGTTTTAAATACAGGGACAGTGGTTTTTAATGGAATAAAAGGCGTATTTTAGGTTTGGTGTGCCAGCATTTGCTCCAGTCACAGGGCAAGCACGTAGTTGTGCCCTGAGCCTTCTGTGGATTCACAGAAGCCTTGATCATGTGCTCTGGACACGCTCAGACCCCACAGGAAATTAGCACAGGTGGGGGTATGGGGACAGCAATGGGCAGAGGCCAATCATCTGGGTGTCTATATAGCACCGCGCCAATCATTGCCCAGCAATGCCAGCCAGAACCTGGTTGTGTCCACTCCTCCACCACTTCCTCTTGGCCTTGGCAACATCTCAAAGTTCACTCTCTTGACCATGTCCCACTCATGGTCAGCCACCCTACCCCATCCCCAGGACTGTCATCTCACACTTCAGCACCTATGTGTCCAGGCACCACCAACCCCATAGGCACACAGTGAGGCCCAAGCCAGGAAGGGCTGCTAATAGAGACACGATGCCCCCAAGGTCAGCTTCACCTGCGTCTTTGTCACAGAAGGTCTGAGCTAGACAGGACCTTGGTGATCTAAGTCTAGAATAGCAAGAGTTCTCAGGAGCCATGGGATCCACTGGTCCCACTCTCCCAGATGTCTCTGGAGCATGATCTGGAGGCGAGGATGCTTCCTGCTCCCATCTATTTCTGCTCTTGGGGAGGTCTGTCGGATTCCTCACCTGTTTTAGGGGAGGAGAGTTCATACAAGTGGCTGAGCTTGTCTGTGGTTACCACCTGGGAGCTTGGGTGCCAGGGAAGCAAGCAGGCTGGAGGGACATGGCCACCTGAGTGCAGCACCTGGGGCCGTGGGCAGGTGAAGGCAGAGTAGTTTGAGCAGGCTCTAAGTCGGGAAAGTGGCCTGAAATTGAGGATGTGGGTAGGTGTGGCCAATACTCAAGGCAGCCCTTAGGAAAGGGTAATGGGCACAGTGAGGTTGGCTGCAAGGGGGGCCAGCTTCTCTCTCCTGACCTCTGGCAGGGGACTTTGCACCCTGCTCTTGGCATTAGTCAGGTGGCAGCAGCCTGGCTCTCCAGGGCTCGCCCTCAAGCTGCCCACCCTGGCTGTTTGCAAAAGTTGTCTGTGTAGCTGGCTTCAGAACCCCAGCTGAGACCTGAAAGAGTTGGCGAGCTGTGCATTTGTGTGGGATGCAGACTGCTCTTGGCCAAACACCCTGTAGCCAGCATTAGCGGGCCCCAGCAGCCAGGAGCAGCAGTGCAAGGACCAGAATGACAGACTCCCTCAGAGCTGTTTTTGGTCCCTGCTGCATAGGCCATGGCAGGCTGCTGAGGTCCTTTGTACTGTGGGGCCCACCCTGCTGCAGCTCATCCCATTGTTGGGAGCTCAGGCCACCAGATGTCTCAGCCTCCTGGGAAGTCCCACTCACTGCCTCTGCTGCGGCCACCCTGAGCCCATGTCTTCAGGTTCTCCCTATCACTCCCCCCTCCCCCCAAGAAGCCTGACCAAGCCTGGGGGAGTCCTTGCTACTGGACATGACATTGGCATTTCTGGACAGGGCCGGGTTGGGGGCAGATGCCAAACCTTCCTGCTGGCCAGGCTTGGACCTCCTTTGCTTCTGTCTACTGCTCTCTTCTGCCCTAGTCCAGCAGAAGGTAAAAATACATTAATTTCAAGTGCCTAGAACAGGGCTGGAAGCAACGAGCTTTCAATTGCTGTAATAGCTCTGTTTGCTCTGCTCTTCTGGGGTCCACAACCATCCCCAGGTGCCTGACCAGGGACAGCATAGCTCCCAGGGGTCCCACCCACAGGAGGAGGGTCATACAGGGGGCTCCCAGCAGGTGCTGATGGCACAAGTCTGGGATGGTCATTAGGATGGGCTGGAGCTGAGCCTGGCACTCTCCAGGCCACTGGCCATGAGGCCTCCTCCCATGGCAACAAGCTTATCGACCTGCAACTAGCTCTACCGGAGCCTGCCCAGCACACAACCTGGATTCGCCTCTGCTCCCACTGCACTGTTGACAGGCCCAGGTGGTGTACAGATGTCTGTGGCCATTTAATGTGACCCAGAGATAGATGAGTCTTGAGAGGGCGGGGGAAAACATCCACCCTGTGGAGCCCAGCCTCTTCTAAACAGCCAGCAGCAGCCTGGCAGCCCACCCCTCGCTGGCTTGAGGGAGGGGGGTGTCCACCCCTTCCTCCCAGGTCCCATGGCTCAGAGAGGCTCTTCTGACTACAGGGTCTCCCTGGGTTGCAGTGAGCTTTGGCTGTTTCCTACCCAGCAGGAAGGTGATGTGTGGCAGAGAGGACCCAAGGAAAGACTGGGTGGGATCTATGGACTCCGGAGCTAGCTGTGGAAGGTTCCCACAGGAGCCTTTCGGGGAGGAGTCCACGTGGGTGGGTGAATGGGGGCTGCTGGGCACAGGTGGTAACAGCACAGACAACACAACACAGGTGGGAGTTTTCAAACCATTTACTAAAGAAATGCTTACCCTCCCCCAGATGGCGGAAGACAGCACCCAAGCCCCACACTCAGGATCTTGGGCTGGGGAGCTGCTGGGTTGAGGGAGGGAGGTCGGTCCAGAACAAGTCTCTTGGGCCCCCTGGGCTCAGAGCCTGCTGATGGGGGTAAAGGCCAGCTGTACACATCCTTCATGCAACCCAGGCTGGGGGCCCCGGGCCCTCAGTCTGACGCTCTGGAATCAGCAGAAACCACTGGAAAGCACAGTGGCACCCAAGACCACCAGGACTGGGACAGAAGTGGCATCTTTGGTCCAACGCCCACTCAGCCGAGGAATCTGCGCCCCACCCATGTCGGAGCCAACAATGCCCCCAGAAAAAGAAACCGAGCAAGTCCTCCTAAGTGCGTGCCTCCTGTTCAGAGCAGGGCACCGCCCAGGACCCAGCGAGTACGGTCGGAGTGGACGGGCTGCGGAGCTCCATGGCCAGTACTGTGGCTTGTGAGCGTGGCTGACACGAGGGGCCCCGCCGTGCCTGGCTCCCTCAGACGTAATTTTTCTTGTCGTAGTCGCCGCCGGCCGCGGGCCGTCGCGGCGCCGAATACTTGACGGGGAAGCTGAGGTCCCGGCGGGCAGCGCAGACCCAGGCGCCGCAGCACACGAGGCCGCCGCCGCACATGAGCAGCGCCGAGGCAGCCCAGCCGATGTACAACGCTGCTCCCAGTTCGTACTTGTTTGACACGGAAACCTTCGGGTCGTAGAATTCGCGGACCACGATGTTGGCGAACCAGCAGAGCGGCACGAGCGCCAGCAGCCCGCAGAATGCGTAGAGCGCGCCGCCCGTGAGAGCCACGCGCGCCTTGTTGGGACCCGGGGCCACGCAGGTGGTGCACTGCGCGCCCGCCAGGGTCAGGCAGAGTGCGAGGAGCGCCAGCAGTGCGGCGCCCACCGTGAGAGCCCGCGCCGCCTGCACCTCGGTGCTCAGCGCCAGCACCGACTCATACATCTTGCACTGCATGTGCCCCGTGCTCTGCACCACACACGACATCCAGAGTCCCTTCCAGGTGGTCTGCGCTGTCACGATGTTGTGGTCCAAGAAAGCGGTCACCTGCCACATGGGCAGCCCGCACGCCAGGATCAGGCCCACCCAGCCCATCAGGCACAGCACCAGGCCGAGGATCTCCAGCGCCGCCGACCCCATGGCTGGAGGTGAGACGCGCGCCCAATGGCCTCCGGACCTCCGCGGGGGGCACGGCGATGCCTTGGCCGAGCAGATCAGCGCCCTGCGTGGATTCTGGTGCCCTTGCGCCCGCGCCGCCGGCTCACTGACCTCTCAGCTTGCTCCACCGGCCTGAACACAGACTTCGCATCTGCCCGCACCTCCCGGGGTCCCTCCCCTTTGAAAGTTCGGGGGGCGGACTCGGGTCCGGCCTCCGGGCCCGAGCAGCCAATCCACGCTCAAGCTGTCGGCCCGCAGCCAATCATGACGCCCCCCAGTAGCCGGCAGGTAATAAAATTACGGCGAGTGAGGATAGCGGAGAGCCGGGACCGCTCCCCCAAGCCCTAACCGAGGTTGGTCATCTAATTGTGGCCGAGCGCATTCTGGTTTGGTCTGGGGCGGCTGCCAGCGAGCTCCTTCTCAGTACCCCCTTGCATGTTCCCGCCCTGCCATTTCAGAAGCTACATGATCCCCAACTTCCCCCGCCACTTCCCGGAAAGAGCCCTGATGGTCCCCACGCCCAGGCCAGCTCCACTCTTCCCTGGCGAAGGTTTGAGGGAGTCCCCACCATCACCACAGCGTACTGGCCTGCGTGTGGGGCTCTGGTGGTTTCTTCCCCAAGCTCGCCCTAGAGTCTAAGCGGATCCAAACCCTTTCACCGCATCCTTACTGCTCAGTGCCCCCTCTGAGTCTTGGCGCAATCTCCCCCACAGGCTGAGAGGCCAGGCAGGATTGTGCGAGTCAGGCTGGCCTCCTGCCTCGTCCAAGGTCCTTCCCAGCACCACTACCCACCCAATCACTGCCTCCCTGGGGCCAGAGGCCCCAGCACGACGCAGGAGGCACAGATGGTCTCTCGTGAAACCTCTCCTCCCATTCTGTTGCCGCCCTGGAGACTTCCCAGACCTCCCAACCTTCGCAGACTGCTCCTCTTCCTAAGATGCTGCCCATCCCCCATCGTGGGAGGCCCAGCTCGAGCCACACCACTTCAGAAAGTCCCCAGTGTTCCCCAAGGACCCAGCATACAGGTTGTACTGCGGTGGCCCAGCTCCAAGGTTTACTCTGGCCTCAGGCAGGAGAGACATAAAGGGACAGAGGCTGTGCTCTGCCCTCCCACCAGTGGTAACACTGGTACCCCAGCCCCCAGACCAACCTCCGGAAGCCAACTTGGAGTTTCCTGGCCAGGAGGAAAAGCCTCCATCCTCACTAGAGGAGGGAGGTTCGGGATTTCCGGGCATTCTTCTGCACAATGGCCCAGCAGTTTCTTGAAAGGCCTACCAGGATGAACACAGGAGCAGGCCCTGCAGCCCACAACCCATGGGGGCACCAGCCCTTTCTGGCAACCCCCTCCTCACTCTCTGTCAGCCCTCTTGTTTCCAGTAAAGTCTACTCTGTCCTGGACTGCGGCCCCTGGTCTGAGGTGCTTGACTCTGCTAGCCAGGGCCCTTCACAGAGAAGACCTGGTATTCTGAGGTCAATCACAGCCTGGGAGCTTTGACAAAGCTGTCGCCCCAGGTCCTGGTTCCTTCTCCTTCCCCAGGTGGCTCTGAGGTAAGGCCAATACCCTGTTCTTTCAGCGTGGGGAGGAAGGCACGTTTGCTGGGCTCTGCGGGCAGGGGTGGGATGTGGAGGGAAGTTTTACCTCCTTCCTTACCCCAACCTTACTTCCCAGCACCAAGAACCACAGCCTCTTCCCAGCCACCACCTCACTGGCTGCTACCCTCCTGCTGCAAACTATCTCCTCCCCACCCCCAATACCCTGCAGATCCTCCTGGACATCCCCTCTGCCATCCACTCCAGGAGGCCCAGCTATACCACTCATCCCACCCTCAGTCCTGCTTCCCCCAGTCAAGTCCAGGGACCTTGCCCAAGGACCCCCTCTACATCATACTGCCTTCTTCCCAGGAGGCCCTCTGCGGCCTCAGACTGTCTGGGCCCCACCCTTGCCGACTGGGCTGTTCTCAGGGTAGCTGGGCCCTCCCTGACTCACACTGCTAAAATCCTCCATGGCTTTCTTCACTGCCCAAGGACAATGTGCTGATGACTGGGAGTGGCCTAGGGTGACCTGTGCCTGCCTCTGTTGGGCCTGGTCGTCTAATAGCACACACTCCATGCTCCGCCCAGACTTGCCTCCCTCTGGGCCCTCAGGCTGGCAGTCTGGTCTGTCTCTCATCCACAGCCTTTTTTTTGCCTTCAGTGCTTGTCCCTTGGCTTGGGGCCTGCTCATCTTCTACACTGTGTTAAGTGCTAAGGCCACTTCCACTCAGAGGCCTTTCTGCCTCGTCCCCTAGCCTTGCTCCCAGAGGTCCAAGCTGAATTGTCCATCTGCTTGTCTGTTTTCCCACCAGTGTCCAGGAACAAATCTCAACACATCTTCATGGATCTGTGCCAGGTAGGGGCCTGTCTGCTGCTCCTTGGGGTGCAGCTGCATGAGGCTCTCCCATTCACCTGCCCACCTGCCTCCCTTCATCTACCACTCTGGGGCCCATCCTTGGGCCCACCCCCAGCCTGGCAGCCAGCAATCTCACAACTCTTTGGGACAGCCCCACAGTATCTTGGGGATCACAGTATCTTGGGACTGACAGGTTCCACCTATTACAATCTGATTTCTTCCTCAACACCACAGTGCAACCAGAGCCACCACAAACAGGCCAGCTCATATCAAGGGCAGGGTGGAGGAGGGGTTAGAGAGGGGAGGCATGAGGACAGCCCACCTTTCCTTCCACTCAGGAGGATCTCCTGACCTACGCTGAGCACATTCTTTTTAGTGCAGCACAACCCAGGGAGCTCCCACCCTCAACCAGCAACTGGGTAAGCCCTTTCAGGTGTTCCTGCTGCCTGGGAAAAGAGACAGTCATGTGATGCAGTGATGGCCTCTCTGAGGAGCTAAGATCTGGGAAGCAGTTCTAGCAAGAGCCCAGAGATAGGAAGGGGTGGAACCCCAAGAGGGAGCTTGCTCAGGTCAGATGGAAGAGGGAGGACCTGGAAGCCCAGTTCAGAGGGTGCAGGGCTGGGCAGGGATGTCAATCCCTGATCTGTGGCAAGGGGCTCCCACCAGCCAAGGCCACCTGCTCGCTTACAGCCATTGTTCTCTTTCCCAGGGGAAGTGCAGCAGGATCTCATTAATTGTCTGAGGGAAAGGCCCGAGTCAGCAGAAAAGCAAAATTATCTTGAGCAGCTGCTGGCTGACCCCGAGCCAGGATTATCCGGTGACCTTCCAAGGACAATCTAAACTTAGGCTCCAGAGTCCTTGGGGTTGAGTTTTGGGAAGCCCCTGGTTAAGGGGTTTCATTTCAGCAGAAGTGAAAACCAACATTTCTTTTATCTTTCGGCTCTGAAATAGGTAAGGATGTTTTCCTCCAATGCAGGAGGTGTTTCTTGGAACAAGACAGTGCTTCAAGAAGCAGCTCTGGTTCTAGGTGCCACTCTGCCTTGCTCTGGGGGCCTGAGGCGCTTGCATGGGAGGGGCACAACCTGCACTCATGCACAGAAAACCCTTTGGCAAACAGCCAGTGAATTCCCAGTTCAGACTAGTGAGTTGGCCTCTCCTAGCCTTAGTTTCACCATTGCTTACAAAGTCCTCTGTGGTGAAGGCTGCAAGATTGGAGAGGAGGCTGTCACGGATCCTGCGTCCTCTGCTATCTTTCCTGAGTGCCCTCCAGGTTCCTGAGGCATCTTTCCGGGCTCCCTTGACCTTCACAAATCATCTGACTTTGGTCCCCTCCCTGAGAGTGGGCACCACTGGCTGTTGGTCAGATTGGAGGGCACTGTGGTTTTACCTTCCCTGATTGGGGCAGAGAGGTCTGGTTGACAGAGCCCTAAGGGTGCTGCAGACCCTGTGCCTTCACAACTGCACTCCTTGCCCCTCCCCAGAGCCTGGAGGAGGCCAGCTAAGGCTCTGTGCAATAACAGCAGTACCCTCACTGCCCCCTACCCCCTCACCCCTTATGCCTGCACTGCCTCTGTGGCCTCTCTCTCCCAACCTTTTCCTTCTCAGATTCTTTCCTTCTCTGCATTTTGCAACAATTTTATACTCTGCACTTAATCATAGAGTGATTCTGGATCCTTTTTCGTTCTGCATATTGTAAACATCCCTTTGTTAAGAACATCCCCTTGATTATTGTTTCTAAGAGCCTGTAAGATGGCCTTGGGAGTTGGACAGAGCAGGATGCAACTGTCTATCTCCATCACTTCTGGGCAGGGCAGGGCGGGGCATGGCCAGGGAAATCTGTTCTGAGGTTCTGTAAAATGGGGATGCACAGGATTGTCAAGGGGCTTAGTGGACATCACTTTGTGGCTCAAGGCAGACAATGGATTGCTTTTGATGATTATTTTCATTATACAACCATCCCTCAAGACAGTTTTATAAATGACAATTTTTAAAATTATAAATAATGCTGCTATGAATGTCATTATTCATAAGCCTTGGTATTTTGGATGATTTCCCCAGGAACAATTCCTTGATGTAACATTTCTGGCTCACTCCCAGGACCTAGACCACTCATCTGAGTATGCATTTTCACTGCCTGTCACCAGCGATAGGTAGTCACAGTTTAAAAATGTTTCTAATTGGATAGGTAGAAAGTGGTATCTTACTTTAATTTGCATTTCTTTGTATAGTAATAAGTTTATATTAAATTTATTTTATTTTTCAATTATTTTATACTAGGGGCCCAGTGCATGAATTTGTGCACCTTGAAAGGAACTGTGGGCTGAGAGGCTGTGGTAGGCACAGGGTGGGTCTCGGCCCATCCTCTGTGCCCCCACCCAGCCCCTCCTGCTGTGGCCCCTGGGCCCCTGTCTGCTGGCAGCTGCGTTCCTGCCACTGCTGCTCCCACATGCTGGCAGTGCAGGCCCGCTCACATCCATGGAATGATTGGGCTGGCACCAGCAGTGGATGGAGCGGCCTTGATTGCCTCTCAGGAACAGGGGGAGGTGGAAAAGCTCTCAGGGGCGATCAGGGATGGCAGCCACCACTCGCCCCCGCTGATGGCGCCAAGTGATTGGAGCAGCTCCAGCACTGGCTGCAGGTGCGAGTGTGGCTGGCGCCAGCAGCAGGTGTGAGTGCTGGGCGGGACCGTGGCACGCGGGAGCAAAAAATTTTCTGTAACCACCACAGACTTGCCCCAATGACAGTAACTGGCACTCTGCCTTGGTCTGGCGCCCCCGCTCACCTGCTCCACCATCCTGCCATGGTCAATGCCTGCCATGTTTTGCACATGCTCCCTGGTGGTCAGTGCATGTCATAGCAACCGGTTGTTTGTTCCACTGGTCTATTTGCATATTAGCCTTTTATTATATAGCATTAGTTTTAGGTGTTAAATTTTATTTTCCAATTCAAATTGCTCATTTTTATTTCCTCTTTAATGAATTGTCTATGTATCCACACAGAATGTTGATGTTTCTCTTTTCTGTTTTCTTTTTTAAAAATATATTTTATTGTTTTTTTACAGAGAGGAAGGGAGAGGGAGAGTTAGAAACATTGATGAGAGAGAAACATCAATTCAGCTGCCTCCTGCACACCCCCTACTGGGGATGTGCCTATAACTAAGGTATATGCCCTTGACTGGAATTGAACCTGGGACCCTTCAGTCTGTAGGCCGACGCTCCATCCACTGAGCAAAACCAGTTAGGGCTTGATGTTTTTCTCACTAGTTATGTTAGAAACATTACTTGCTATCATATATGTGGCACATCCTTTTGCCATCTGCTACCTAATCTATTGATTTCTTTTCAGGATGTTATAGGTATTTAAATTTTTGAGTATTTAAATCTATTAAGATTTTTTCTGTGTGATTTCTATCATTATTTTTATTTGAGAGAGAAAGAGAGACAGACAGACATCAATTATGAGAGAGAAACATCAATAGTTTGTGCCCCGACCAGATTAAACCCACAACCTGGGTATGTGCCCTGACTGGGAATCAAACACCCTACCTTTTTGGTGTGTGGGACGATACTCCAACCAACTGTACCACACTGGCCAGGGCTCTATCTTTTTTTTTTTTAATATATTTTATTGATTTTTTTTACAGAGAGGAAGGGAGAGGGATAGAGAGTCAGAAACATCAATGAGAGGGAAACATCAATCAGCTGCCTCCTGCACACTCCCACTGGGGATGTGCCCGCAACCAAGGTACATGCCCTTGACCGGAATCGAACCTGGGACCCCTGAGTCCCAGGCTGATGCTCTATCCACTGAGCCAAACCGGTTAGGGCTATCTTTATTTTTAATAATCAAGAAGTCCTTCTGTATCCAGAAGATACAAATTAAGTTATATTTTCTTACAGTTTTCTTCTGCCTTGCCTCATGCCAAGGAGAGCTACCGATTCTGACCGAGATGGATGGAACTAACAGCAGATTAGAGTTTTGCTCAACCTCAAAATGGGAGAAGGGAAGCGGAAATAATCAGTAAACTTGAAGATAGAATAATAGTATTATCACATATAAACAAGAGAGAGAATATGAACTAAAAAAAGAACAGAGCCTCAGGAAATGTGGGATCATAACAGAAAATCTAACATACATGTCATTGGAGTTCCAAAAGTAGAGGAGAAAGAGGATGGAGATGAGAAAAAGTACTCAAAGAAAAAAAAAAATATCTGGAAATTTCCTAAATTTAGCAAAAAGAAAATTAAAAAAAACCCTACAGATTCAAGATTTTGCCCAAACCTCAAACAGGATAAACCAAAAGAAATTCACACCAAGACACATCATAAACTAAAAAGTGAAAACTAAAGACAAAGATAAATATTGAGAGGAGCCAGAGAAAAAGGACACTTCACAAATCAAACAACTAAGAATTTCTGATCAGAACATGGAGACCAGAGAAAGTAGCAGGTTTTTAAAAAAGTGCTGGAAGGGAAAAATGTCAACCCAGAATTAAATATCTAGTGAATATATCCTTCAGGAGTGAAGGAAAAATAAATATATTCTCAGGATAAATATATTCTCAGGTGAAGAAAAACTAAGAAAATTTGTCATAAGCAGATGTACTCTAAAAGAATGACTAAAATATGTTTACTTTTAAAAACATATTTTATATATATATATATATATATATATATATATATATATATATATTATTGATTTCAGAGAGAGAGAGAAACATCAATGATGACAGAGAATTATTGATTGGCTGCCTCCTGCATGCCTCCTACTGGGGATTGAGCACGCAACCTGGGCATGTGCCCTTGACTGGAATCGAACCTGGGACCTTTGAGTCCACAGGCCGTCGCTCTATCCTCTGAGCCAAACCAGCTAAGGCCTAAAAGATGTTCTTTAAACAGAAAGGAAATGGTAAAAGGAGGAATCTTGGAACGTCAAAAGAATATGATAAGCAAAATCTTGGTAAGTACAATAGACTTTTCCCCTCCTCTTGAGTTTTCTAAATTATATTTGATGATTAAAGCAAAAGTTATTACTCTGCCGAAAGTTGTTCTCAGTATATGCAGAGGAAATATCTAAGATAACTATAATAAACAAAAAGGAGAGTAATGGAACACAAATGGAGGTAATGTTTCTACACTTCATTCCAAATGTTAAAATATCAATACCAGTAGACTTTGATGAGTTTTTTTATATAACATAATCTTAGAGCAACTTCTATAAAGCTATGCAAAGAGATACACTTAAACATACTATAGATAATTCAAAATGAAATTCTCAAAGATGTCCAAGTTAACCACATGAAGGTAGGAAAAAATAAAAAGAGAAACAAGAGGGAACAAACAGAAAACAAAAATAAAATGGCAAACTTAAGCCTTACTATATCGATAATTACGTTATATGTAAATGATCTGAATATAATAATTAAACAACAGATACTGGTAAACAAAAAAAAAACATGACCCAAATATATGCTATTTAAAAGAAACTCACTTCAAATACAATGACATGTGCAGGTTGAAAGCAAAAGGACAGGAAAAGATATTGTGCAAACATTAATCAAATAAATGCAGGAGTGGCTATATTAATATCAGAAAAGTAGACTTCATTAAGAAAATTACCAGGGACATAGAAGACATTACATAATGATAAAAGGGTCAACCCACCAAGAAGACAGGGCAATCCTAAATGTGTGTGCACCAAACAGAACTGGAAAATATGTGAAGCAAAAACTGATAAAACTGAATGAGAAAATAGACAAATTGACAGTTATAGTTGAAGCTTCAACACTTCTTTCTCAGAAATTGATAGAAGTCGATGAAAATCAGCAAGAAGACAGAATCAACATCATCACACAACAGGATCTAATAAACATTTATATAACATTAGCCAACAACAGCAGAATACACATTCTTTTAAGTGCCCAGAGAACCTATGCCAAAACAAACCATATTCTGGGCCACAGAAACCTCAAAATCAATGAAAGCAAAAATTGGTTCTTGAAAAGTCAACAAAATTAACAAACCTTTAGCCAAATTGATCTTTAAAAAAGGGGATAAGACAAATTAGTGAAATCAGAATGAAATATGAGATATCACTAACAACATCTTGCTAATAATAAAAGTGATGATAAAGGAATACTGTGAACAGTTGTATGCCAACAAAGAAGATAACCTAGATGAAATGGACAAGTTCCTAGAAACACAAACTAGCAAACCTGACTCAGGAAGAATCAGGAAATCTGAATAGATATATAACAAGTTAAGATACCGAATTAGTCATATTAAAAACAAAGAAAAGTCTAGGACCAGATGTCTTCACTAAGAAGTTCTACCAAATGTTAAAAGAATAACAAACATCAATCAATTTTAAACACACACACAAAAAAAATAGAGGAGGGAGGAATACTTCCTAACTCACTATTCGAGGGCAGATTGCTTTGATCCAAAGTCAGACAAAGATATCACAAGAAAACAACAACCAATAATTCTTATAAACAGAGATGCAAAAAGACTCAACAATATATTAGCAAACTGAATTCAACAACATATAAGAAATATGACCTAACATGACCAAATGAGACTTATTCCAGGAATGCAAAATTGTTTTAACATCCAAATATTAACTAATGCAGGACACCATTTGACAGAATCAAGAACAAAAACAATGATTATCACAATAGACACAGAAAAAGCATTGGACAAATCCAGTATCCTTTCTTTTTTTTAAATATATATTTTTATTGATTTCAGAGAGGAAGAGAGAGGGAGAGAGATAGAAACATCAATGATGAGAGAAAAATCATTGATCAGCTGCCTCCTGCATGTCCCCCACTGGGGATCAAGCCTGCAACCCAGGCATATGCCCTTGACTGGAATCGAACCCCGGACCCTTCAGTCCTCAGACCGAAGCTCCATCCACTGAGACAAACCAGCTAAGGCCAGCATCCTTTCTTGATAAAACAGCAAACAAGGAGTAGGTGGGCTCTTCTTCCATCTAATAAAGAGCAGCTACAATGATGAAAGACTGAACTAAGATCAGGAGCAAAACTAAGATGTCTGCTCTCACTACTTCTATTTAATTGTACTGGAGGTTTTAAACAGGTCAATTAGACAAAAAAAAAAAAAAGTGAAAAGGAGGAAGTAAAACTAACACTATTTATAGATGAAATAATATTGTATGTAGGAAATCCTAAACAATCCACTAAAATATTGTTAGAATTAATGAACAAGTTTGTTTTTTTTCCAGGATACAGGGAACAAAAAACAATTATATGTCTATACACTATCAATGAATAATGCATACATAAAATTAAAAAATCAATTACATTTACAGAAGTACTGAAAAGAATAAAATACTTAAGACAATAGAATAAAAATTAGAAATGTGGCTTTAATCACAATTTAAAACTTTTGTGCTTAACAAGACAGCATCAAGAAAAAGATAACCCTCATAATAAGACATATAAGCAACATATCTGATAAGAAGCATATATCTAGAATATTTTTACCTTGTAGTTCAGTAATTAAAAACAGATAGCCCAG
>PVJC01008749.1:0-44982 GCA_004026665.1 Murina feae | reverse complement strand
GCTCCGAGCCTCTGATGCGGCTGGGGGCAGGTCCCCAGTGGCCACACACACACACACACACACACACAAAAGGCACCTGGCAGACTGGGGCCATCATAGGACATCCACTGAGGGGTCCCAGACTGTGAGAGGGCACAGGCCGGGCTGAGGGACTCCCTCCACCCCGAGTGCACAAATTTTTGTGCACCGGGCCCCTAGTTAAAATATATTACGGGTATTAATCAATATAACTTATAGGCATTATCAAATGGCATATGTATTATGGTTATTATATGACATGATTTATAAAACCAAAAATATTTATTAAAAGATACTATCTAAGGCCTGGAAGAGGTTGATACAGGACGGAGGAGATTAATAAGAAAAAAGACAAAAGGGACATTTATAATACTTTCAACAATAAAGGTTAATTTTTCTAAAAAAGACACTACATAATAAAAAATTAGCTTTCTAAAATACCACTGATACATTATTTAATTCAAATAATTATGAGACTGGACTTTAGTTCTTCAGCTCATTAACAAGTATCCTGAACACATAACTACTACATATAAAATTTATTCAATAAAAACATAGCCAATGCTTATACTATATCATAATAAGTTTTAAAAACATTCCCCTAAGGTTCCAAAGCCACTACTACGTTGTTCTCCTTAAATAGTTATACTTATGTATCAAGCTATATAATAAAATTGTGCATATAATTAGTTCCTCATATATAAGATTCTTCTATTAGTGATGGATTTAAGTGTTTTAGTGCTAATGTTACTTAGAACAAAATAAAAAAATTGCCTTTGCCTAGTAGTATTAGTAACACCAACAAAGTGAAGTCAGAGAGCAAGACCAATGTATGTTCTGTAGTCAAAACAGAATTTCATAGACATATTAATTTTTATGAATAAATATATCAAAAAATGCCAATATTGCAAATTCAATAAAGAGCTGAGAATTTATTTCTAAATACAGAAAGTCAGTACATACCTGGTTGATGTCATTGTTATAAAGAACAATGGAAAGAGATTCAAAGTGAAAGTCAAATTGCAGAGTGACACTCTCATCCACAGAAAGCTGTGAGTCTGCCAAATCGTGTTCTGGAGGTTCAAACATAAATATGAAAATTAAAAACTTTTAGGTAGGGTATGATTTTAGCTATATTTTAAAAGCTAGGATAATTTATTACCCTAAATTTATATCACACTTTCTACAATTATTTAAATAATATTATGAGATAATAAAAATGCCAATGTTCCATATATATTCAGCACAGGTGACCCTTCCCTTACAGCAGACACTAGGCATATATACCTCCTTCCCCTGGGAGCTTTTCCACAGTAAATAATACAATACTGAGTCAGTTCATACCATATTATGCTGGACAACTAAGAAAAATCACTAAATATAAATATGGCATTAATCCTCATTTTTCTCCATAAACAATTCAAAAATCTTCAATTTTACCTTTGAGGTGGTCAGGTCCACTCAAAACATCTTTTCTTACTCTTACAGCCTCCTGGGTAGGCTGTGTAGGGCTTGGCTGTGAAGAAGCTTCTCCAAGATTTTCCAGCAAAATTTTCATCAAAACTGTTAAATCATCTTCACTGAGAGCAACCTAGAAACCAAACATAAGTTGTTATAAATATAAAGTACGAAAAAATGCAGAATATGATATCTATGTCTTAATTTATGGTTCCTCAAATTAACTGACTGTTAACTTGAAAAAACAAAGTTAGCTTATTCTCCACAAAATTCCTTTTAGCAGTTAAGTTCAAATTTCAAAGCACTTGAGTCAGAGAATATGCTTGGTATAATTTCAATTATCTTAAATTTGTTGACGTTGTTTTATGTCCCAACATAGGGTCTATCCTTGAGAATATTCCATGTGCACTAGAGAAGAATGCATGATCTGGGGTTCTGGAATGAAACTCTCTGTAAATGTCAATTATGTCCATTTGGTCTAATGTGTCATTTAAGGCTGATATTTCTTTGATTTTGTTTGAATGATCTGTCTATAGTTGTCAATGGGGTATTTAATTCCCCTAATGTGATTGTGTCATTTTCTCCCTTTAATTCTGTTAGTAGTTGCTTTATACATTTCAGTGTTCCCTGCCTGGAGCACATATATTAGAGTGTGATGTCTTATTGATGTAGTGCCCTTTATCATTATAAAATGGCCATCTTTGTCTCCTGTTAGCTTTTTTTTTTAAGGTTTTTTATTGATTTTTAGAGAAAGGGCGAGGGAAAGAGAGAAACGTCGATGGGCAACATCTACTGGCTGCCTCCCGTACGCCCCGACCTGGGACCAAGCCCACGATCCTGGCACGTCCTGACTGGGAATCAAGTCGGCAATACTTTGGTGAACAGGATGCTGCCCATCCAACTGAGCCACACCAGCCAGGGTTCTTCTTGCCTTTTTTATCTTGAAATCTATTTTGTTACATTAAGTATGGCTATCCCTGCTTTTCTATGGATGCCAGTTACTTGGAGAATGGTTTCCCCCCCTTTCACTTAGAATCTATCTTTGCCTTATCAGCTTGGAGGTGTCTCCTGAAAGTAGCACATGATTGGGTTTTGTTTTTTGATCCCAACTGCTATTCTGTGCCTTTGTAGTCAATTTACATTTAAAGTACCTCAACATAATACAGGTCATGTATGACAAACCCTCAGCTAATGATACTCAGTGGTGAAAAACTAAAAGCTTTTCCTCTAATATCAGGAACAAGACAAGGATGCCACTCTCACCACTGTTATTCATCATAGTACTGGAAGACCTAGCAAGAGCAAACAGGTAAGAGAAAAAATAAAAGAAATCCAAACTGGGAATTAAGAAGTAAAATTGTCACTTTGTGCAGATAACATGATTCTTTATACAGAAAATCCTAAAGACTCAACCCAAAAAACTATTAAAAACAATAAAAAAGTACAGTAACATTACAGGATACAAAGTCAATGTACAATAACCCAATGCATTACAATACAGTGATAATGAAATTTCAAAAAAATCAATGAAAAAATAAATCCTTTTGCAATTGCAACAAAAAGAAATACCTAGAAATAAACTTAATAAAGGATGTGAAAGACCTTTATACTGCAAACTACAAAGCATTATTAAAAGAAACTGAAAAACACACAATGCAATAGAAAGATATTCCATGTTAATGGATTGGAAAAATCAACATAGTTAAAAGATCCATATTAATGAAAGCAATATAAAGATTTAATGCAATTTCCTTCAAAATCCCAATGATATTTTTAAAGAAATAAAACAAAAAAATCTGTCAGTTTTAAATAGAATCACAGAAGACCCAGAATAGCAAAAGCAATCCTGAGAGAAAAGAACAACGCCAGAGTTATCACACTCTCTGACTTCAAATTATACTACAACCTATAATAATCAAAACAGCATGGTATTCAAGGGATAAGCAAAAAGAAAAAAAGAAAGACTCATGGACACAGACAATAGCACAGTGATTTGCACTGGGAGAAAATATTTGCCAATGCTATTTCAGATAAGAGTTCAATCTCCAAAATTTATAGAGAACTCATACAACTTAACAAAACAAATATAAACAATCCTATCAAAAAATGGACAAAGGAACTAAATAGACACTTTTGAAAGAGAACATACAGAAGGCCGAGAGATGTATGAAAAAGTCTCTAATCATTAAGATATCTAGGAATAACTTGACTAAAGACATAAAAGACCTGTATTCAGAAAATTACAGGATATTGAAAAAAAGAGATAGAGGAAGACATAAACAAATGGAAGAATATACCATGTTCACGGGTTGGTAGAATCAACATCATCAAAATGTCCATACTACCCAAAGCAATTTATAGATTCAATGCAATCACCATTAAAATACCAATGGCATATTTCACAGACCTAGAACAAACTCTCAAAAAATTCATCTGGAATAAAAAAAGACCCTGAATAGCCACAGCAATCTTGAGAAAGAAAAACAAAGTTGGAGGGATCACAATACCAGGTATAAAGCTATATTACAAAGCCACGGTTCTCAAAACTGCCTGGTACTGGCACAAGAACAGACATATAGACCAATGGAACAGAACAGAAAAACCCAGAAATAGACCCAAGCAATTATGCTCAATTAGTATTTGACAAAAGAGGCAAGAGCATATAATGGAGTAAATACAGTCTCTTTAATAAATGGTGCTGGGAAATTTGGACAGATACATGCAAAAACATGAAATTAGATCACCAACTTACACCACACACAAAAACAAACTCAAAATGGCTAAAGGACTTGAATGTAAGATGGGAAAGCATAAAAATCCTACAAGACTCCATAGCCAACAAAATAGCAGACATATGTCGCAGAAATATCTTTACACAGTTCCTAGGGCAATGGAGACTACGGAGAAAATAAACAAGTGGGACTTCATCAAAATAAAAAGCTTCTGCACAGCAAAAGAAACCATCAACAAAACAAGAAAGCCCCCTGCATGGAAGAAAATATTTGCCAATGATATTTCTGATAAGGGCTTAATCTCCAAAATTTACAGAGAATTCATACAACTTAACAAAAGGAAGATAAACCATCCAATCAAAAAAGTGTCAAAGGATGTAAAAAGACACTTTTCAAAAGAGGACACACAGAAGGCTGAGAGATATATGAAAACATGCTCAAAGTCACTAATCACCTGAGAGATGCAAATCAAAGCAATAATGTGATACCATCTCACATCTGTCAGAATGGCTGTCATCAACAAAGGACAAGTGCTGATAAGGAAATGGAGAAAAAGGAACCCTCATGCACTGCTGGTATGGCCACTGTGGAAGACACTATGGAGTTTTTCTCAAAAAGTTAAAAATGGAACTCCCATTTGACCCAGTGATCCCACTTCTAGGAATATATCTCAAAAAAACAGAAACACCAATCAAAAAGGGTATAAGCACCCCTATGCTCATAGGAGCACAACTTTCAATAGCTAAAATTTGGAAACAACTAAGTGCCCATCAGCAGATGAGTGGATTAAAAAACTGTGGTACATCTACACAATGGAATACTACACCTCTATAAAAAAGAAGGAACTTCTACCATTTGGAACAGCATGGATGGAATTAGAGAGCATTATGCTAAGCAAAATAAGATAGTTGGAGAAAGATAAATATCACATGATCTCACTCATATGTGAGATATAATGATCAACATAATTTGATGAACAAAAATAGATCCAGAGACAAATGGCGGGGGGAGGTGGGGTTGGGCAACCAAAGGACTTGTATGTATGCATATTAGCATAACCAATAGACACAGACACTGGGGCAGTAGGGGTTTGCCCAGGGTGGGAATGGCTGGGGGTAGGGGGTGGGAAAGGGGTCAATCGGGGAAAAAGGAAACAAATGTAAAAATTTAGACAATAAATAAAAAATAAATAAAACATACAAAAATAAAAAATACTACAGTGATTGCCAGAGGAAAGGGGGGGAGAAGTAATAGGAGGTAAAGGGGGAATAAATAGTGATGGAAGGAGACTTGACCTGGGGTGGTAAACACACAATACAATATATAGATGGTATATTGTAGAATTGGATACCTGAAACCTGTATAATTTTATTAACCTATGTCACCCCAATAAATTCAATTTCAAAATTTTAAAAATAAACAAGCAAACTAAAAACAGACACACAGACCACCAATGGAGCAGAATTGAGAGCCCAGAAATAAATACACATGTACATGGGCAAATAATTTTCAATCAAGGAGCCAAAAACATACAATAAAGAAAAGAAAGCCTCTTCAATCAATGGTTCTAGGAAAATAAAAAAGCCACATGCAAAAGCAGGAAACTAGGCTACTGCTTCTCCTCATATACAAAAATTAACTCAAAATGGATCAAAGATCTAACTATAAAACCTGAAACAATAAATTACATAGGAGAAAGGAAGTACTAAACTTATGGACCTTGGTTTTCGAGAAGATTTTATAAATTTTGCTCCAAAGGCAAGGAAAGTAAAGGCAAAAATAAATGAATGGGACTATATCAAACTAAAAAGCTTCTGTAATGCAAAAAGGCAAATAACTGAATGGGAGTTGATATTTGCAAACAATAGCTCCAACAAGGGGTTAACATCCAAAATATATTAAAAAAACTCATACAACTCAACATCAAACAATCAAATTAAAAAATGGGCAGAGGACCTGAACAGACACTTCTCCTAAGACATACAAATGGCTAACAGATACATGAAAAGATGCTCAATTTCACTAGCTACTAGAGAAATAAAAATCAAAACTACAATGAGATACCACCTCATACCTGTAAGAATGAATATTATCAATAAGACAAATAATGACAGTGTAGGAGAGGTTGTGGAAAAGGAACCCTCACACCCTTACATTCTGGTAAGAACGTAAACTGTTATAGCTACTATGGAAAACAGTACGGAAGCTCCTCAAAAAATTAAGAATAGAGTTACCGTATGATCCAGAAAGCCCTCTTCTGGGTATCTACTTAAAAACATTTATTCACGAAGATATATGCATGCCTATGCTCACTGCAATATTATTAACAGCCAACACATGGAAACAACTGAGTGTCCTTCGCTAGATGACTGGATAAAGAAGAGGTGGTACATATATACAATGGAATACTACTCAGCTATGAAAAGACTTAATACTGACATTTGCGACATGAATGGATTTTGAGAATATCATGCTAAGTGAAATAAGACAGAAAAAGTTAAAAACCATATACTTTCACTCATATGTGATATATAAAACTGAAAGCAACAAATGCACAAACAGGAAAAACAAACAAAAACTCGCAGAGACAACAGAATGGTGGTTACCAGAGGGAGGGAGTGAGAGTAGTAAAGCCTAAGGAGGGCCAAATATATGGTGATGGAAGATTCGACTTTGGGTGGTGGACTCAATGCAATATGTAAATGATGTATCACAGAACTGTACACCTGAAACCTATATAATCTTATTAACCAATGTTACCCAATAAATTTATTTTTTTTAAAAAAGGGTACCAGGAGAGAAGTATTTCATCTTGTATAGTATAAGACTTTCCTCCTGTGTGTGAACACACTTCTGCCTCCACCCGTATCCAAGCCCCTGCCTCTAGCACACCATCATTCTTCTGCCTTATCTGTTATTCTGTCTCGTCTCATTCCTGGACTTGTACCTCTCCCCTCCCCTCATCTATAGCCTGTCTTTCTCTCTTCTCACCCAGTACCACTTCCTCCCTCCGCATTATTTACTCCCCTCCAAACTCAATATAGGGAAAGTACTGTTCAGTTTCTGGACTCCTCCAAAAAGTAAAAAAAAAAAAAAATTATCTCCGATAATGTAGCTCTTATTCTCAGTACATATGCATCTGGACATATACAAAACATTTGTTTAAGTTGTAAAGAATAATGGATTTGTCATGCTTCTAAGACACATCTACAAAGTATTTTTAAAAGACAAAACACAAACCAGGAAAGGAGTATTTTGCTCATCTCCTAACTTTATATGACAGACAGGAAATACAGAAAGCAAGAGCTTTTAAGTCCAGCAGATCAGTATCAGGTATTCCACTTTCAAGCTGTGTTGTTGGCCAACTCAGCTTCCTTAATTCAAGTTTTTTAATTTTTAAAATAAGAATAATATCATCTTCCTCATAGGTGGCTACAGAAAATAAAACAGAACAAATGAAGCTGCCATTAGCTGCTAAGATCCATTAAACCTTTTAATCCTTCCATCTTTTGTATGTCTTCTTTACACACAGAATGATTCAATGGGCCTGTTTCAAGTACTTAAACACATATTCACACAAGCATGCATGCATTCACAGCACTTTCTCCTCTGAACACCACAGTATGCTTTCTCTCTCAAATTAGGCCACAATCAGAGAAACTGCCTGATTCTCAGTCTAAGTAAAAGTGGGGAGGTATTTTAGCATGAGATAATAACTAGGGATTACTTGTTTGTCACAAGCCCCATCCTCAGATAACACACGTCTCTGTAACACCCTAGAACTTCCTGTGTATTCATTTCCACTTGTGATACCAATCACGATATCACAACTGCCTGAAGAGCAGCTAACTTCACCACGCCTTTGATTTCCTGTGGGTGAAAAGAGCAACCATGTCATAATACATAGAGTGATATTCACTAAGTTTGTAGGTCAATTGGAGAGGCAGCCACACAGTTCTTAAAGAACTGTCAAGCTGATGGACCCAAAACAACTTCTCATGTCACCTGCCTGACACCCTTTCTTAGATGCACTCTGGACCCAAGAAAATTAATACACATCTGACCAAGGACGGGCTGTTTAAAGAGGGCCTGAATCTCTGTCAAATTAGGCAATGGAGACCACACTCACTAGGTTGCACTTTTTTTAAAGTAATAACCATCCTTTGATACTTAACTGGTGATACTTTCTTGTTTTCTTTTGAAATATGTAAAGCATAAAGGAAAAAAACACAAAGAATACTATAATCCTCCCCAAAGTACGTACCTGAGTCAAATCTTAACTAATTTCTCTATTTGATTTGGATCTTTTTCCCATAATGGATATGGCTGAAGCCCCATGTTTACGTCTCTGAGACCTCATTCCCTTTTTTCCTTCTCCAGGAAAAACACTATCCTGAATTAAAGAATCATTCTTTCCACATAGGCTTTCTTACATTTTCCACTATAAACAATATACAGCACTGTCCATTGGCTTGTTGTAAATTTGAAATGATATAGAAATGCACTATCATTCTGCAACTCATTTTTTTTCATTTTTATGTTTAAGATATACCCATTTTGCTTTGTACAGTTCTAGCTCCTTCACTTTATCTACTTTATAGTGTCTGATTATGTCATAATTTGATCCACATCCTCTAACTGATAGAGACATTTAGGTTTTATTTTGCTTCAATCTTTCAAGAAAGTGAAATGGGACAAATATTAGTCCTGAAATTTAATGTCTTAATAATAAGAGAGAAATTAAGAATTGTCCCATATTCTGGAATAGAAAATTCTCTATATATACCCTAAACAGACATTGTTCCTTATATAATGTATCTGCTCATACTACACACAGGGACATTCCTACAACGAATTTCAATTTTAACTTCTTCTCTAGTTGAACTCAACTTCAATTGACCCTTTCTATTTTATCTTAGAACTAACTCTGAAATAATCACAGATATTGAAATCACTAAATTACTCAATTTTTATTTGTTTTTCATACAATCTATTTGTTTAATTACTCTTTCCAGTACCTTGTCCCCTCACACATAGGCACACAAGAATCATAAGATGCCTACACTTGTATGACCATCTTCAACCAGTGTCATCCTTCCCTGTGAACTTATACATGACATTCTAACTACCCTTTAAGAAATACTGCTGTATTTACATGCTTATCAAATAAACACATTCACTTACTTTAAATGACCACTTTTATCATTAAGAGTGATTTTATAAAAATACTGCTAATGTGCTTTGAATATAGTATCTAAATATCACTTTATACTTTTATAATTTAATTGCCTTAAAACTTTATTGGAATTTTCCAAAATTACTAATAATATTTTCAATGGACTCCAACAGGTTTTATCTCAGCCTTCTTACTGGTTTTACCAAGTATTTGACTAAAATGATACAGAAAAGTGTAAGAAATTAGAATGACTTCATTTGCAGTTAAAGTATTCCCTTTTTAGGTATCGTCACTTCTGATGTGCACTAGAACTGCACTATGGTCAATGATAAAATCCTGTCTGGCAATTTTCACAGACATATATATACTAAGCCTAACCAAGAGATATGTTTTTTATTGATTTTAGAGAGAGGAAGGGAGAGGGAAAGAGGGAGAAAGAGAAAAACATCAATGTGAGAGAGAAACATTGATCAGTTGCCTTCCTTATGCGCCCCAATCAGGGATTGAACCCGCAACCTTTCTTTTGGTGTATGGGATGACACTCTAACCAAACAAGCCACCCAGGCAGGGCAATTTTCTTTTCTTTCTTTTTCTTTCTTTTTATTTTTTGTTAAACCTCACCTGAGGATATTTTTTCCATTGTTTTTCAGAGAGAGTGAAAGGAGGAAGGGAGAGGGGGAGAGAGACAGAGGAAAGACACAGAAACATCAATGTGAGATAGATAACACATCAACTGATTGCCTTCCTCAGGCTTCCTGCAACCCAGGTACTTGCGCTTGACCAGGAATCAAAACCCTCGACACTCTGATTCAAGGTCCAACGCTCTAACCACAGAGCTACACTGGCCAGGGCACTGGCCAGAACAATTTTCATATATATATATATACTTACCTGCATAGGTTTCAGTTTTCCTTTTATCTCCATCCCTGGAATTTGCACATACCATGTTGCTGCTAAATTTCGCTGTATAGACAAAAGCATGTTGACTGGTTTTAAAATTTCAATGTCATATTGTGGCAAGCCAGCCTGCAAGGTAGTTCTGAAAGATAAACAAGAATTTATTTTATATTTTTGAAATTTATATTTTAAAATGAAGACTATCATATTATTTAAGTTTCCACACAGCATTTTCCTAAATAATAAGGACTGCTATCAGAATTCTTTTAGAACATACTTCTTCTCACAGATCAGTTGAATCAGAATAAATCAAGTTTACATGCAGAGTTCTCTAAAACAAAGCCTATGCCGACTTCAAAGACACAAATTTCATGAAAAATGATTATTTCATTATTAACTATCTTCACAAGAACTATTTAATAATAGCAAACAGTGCAATGTCTTAAAAATAAATGTTATATCTTCCTCAAAAATAAAGGACAAAGAAAGTGGTAGTCTACTTATCCCTGTTTTATGTTATTGGTACTTCCCCAAATTAAAGGGGAAAACTCATCAAATCCAGAAGTTAAGCAAACATTACGGTAACAGTAATTTCTAGCTTGTCTATCAACAACCATTTGCACAACCAAGTAAGTACTCTTGTCATTTAACAGAGCCAACCCTTTCCAATTTATCCTATATAATAAAAGGCTAATATGCAAATCGACAGAAGGGTGGAATGACTGGTCACTATGATGTGCACTGACCACCAGGGAGGAGACACTCAGGAGGAGCGGCCCCCTGGTGGTCACTGTGCTCTCACAGGGGGAGTGCTGCTCAGCCAGAAGCCGGACTCACAGCTGGCAAGTGCAGCAGTGGTAGCAGAAGCCTCTCCTGCCTCCACAGCTGTTGGCCTTCCCCTGAGGGGTCCTGAACTGTGAGAGGGCACAGGTCAAGCTGAGTGATCTGCCTCCTCCCCCCAAGTGCATGAATTTTGTACACCAGGCCTCTAATCTATACTAATAATAGCCTAGGTGGCATCCTGCCCTCATGTTGTCACAAGATGGCCATCAAAAGATGGCTGCGCGCACAGTGGAGGCGGGGCCCGGCAGCTACTCCGAACTGTGAGGCCTGGGGGTCCCACAGCTCTATGCAGCGCAGAGGAGGCTGGTCCCAGCGTCCCCACCGCCTTGTATGGAGGAGGCGGGTCCCGGAGGAGGAGGCAGGTCATGGCACAGGAGGGCAGTTGTGGAAGATCAGGCCAGGAAGGGAGGGCAGTTGTGGGTGATCAGGCCAGCAGGGGAGGGCAGTTGGGGGGATCAGGCTGACAGGCAGAAGCGGTTAGGGTCAATCAGGCAGGCATGCAGGCGAGCAATTAGGAGCCAGTGGTCCCAGATTGTGAGAGTGTGCAGGCTGGGCTGAGGGACACTCCCCACCAACCCTCCAATCCCCTACCCCCCCTGCACGAATTTTGTGCACCAGGCCTCTAGTATTCAATAATCCTAATAAAAGCGTAATATTAAAATTAACCATTTCTTCGGGATGCATAAGCCATGCCCACCAGCCAATCAGAGCGACTATATGCAAATTAACCCAGCCAACATGGAGGCCAGCACTCAGGGACCTGAGTAAACAGCGTCCGTTGCAGCAGGAGTGAAACTGTTTGCAGGCCGCCTGGGCTTCTCTCCACTCCCAGGAACAACATATTTGCAACAAATGTTTCAATCCTAGGAGCTGAAGCAAACAGCAGGCCCGGCCTGACTTCTAATTAAACATTGTTTCATTATAGAAGCCAGAGCTGAAGCAGAGAGGAGGTTTCGTTACTAGGCCCAGGGTAAAAGGAACAATGTATCAATTATAGAAGATAAACCCCAGAAATCTTCTTCCAGCCAGCCTTGCTGGGACATTGGGTCAATGGGAGCTGTGGGCAGCCTGAAATTCTGAAAACAGCCATCAGCCCATCACCCATGCTGGCCACACCCCACTGGGGTGAGGGACGTTACTGGGGGGCTTGGCCAGCCTGCAAACAGCCATCAGCCCCTCACCCAGGCTGGCCAGGTACCCCAGTAGGGACCCAAAACCTGAAGGGACTGTGGGCAGCCTGAAAATGGCCCTCAGCCCATCACCCAGGCTGGCCACACCCCAGTGGGGTGAGGATCCACACTGGGGTCTTGGCCAGCCTGCAAACAGCCATCAGCCCCTCACCCAGGCTGACCAGGCACACCAGCAGGTGGACATCCCCAGAGAGGTCCCAGACTGCGAGAGGGCACAGGTTGGGCTGATGGACCTCCCGAGTGCACAAATGTTTGTGCACCAGGCCCCTAGTCCTTTATAAACCTCAGAGAGAATTCCCAAAAGTGATATGGTTTAGAAATAAGAAATAAATCTTAAATTTTATTATATTTTAAGCAGCTTTCTCCCATCTACAGAAAACAGCTATGTACAAGTACAAAATAAATCTAAATCATTATTGGGTAAACTGTAATTTGTAACAGGAAATGTTTATAGAATCAAAAACTAACATCATAAATTTAGTAAGACAAATGCAGATACTATACTATAACATACATACTCTGTTACTAACCACTGACCAAATACCAATAATCAAGGTTTCATAATTTAAAAAAATGAGAACCACAAATCACTAGAGTATTTTACCCCTAGAAGGAGTCTATGAAAATTCTATTTATACTAAGTAACATACAATTTGATTCTATATTTATACCTGGAGAGTTTCAACTGAGTGAGCTGGATGTTCATTTTGTCAATGACTGGGGGAAGAGAACAATGTTCCATAGGAACTAAGCTAAATTTGTTTTCTACTCTGATTAAACCCAGATCGGCTATCACAGCATTAGGTGATACTGAAGACTGAGGAATGATAATAACTGGTGCTTTCAAATTGATATCCATCAAAAGGCGGAAACTCTTCTGAGCCAAGTCTTTCATGCTGGAAGCAGCTCTTTCTGCAGCCTGTACCGTGGCTGCGCTCAAAGCTTCTTTGGCAGTTTGGAAATTGTTGAGGAAGTTCTGTTGGAAGAGACTGTGTTTAGAGTTGCCCCAAAACAACATTTACTTAAAAAGGAAAAACTTTAGAAATTATTTTCTTTAAAAAATTAAGTAAAAGGTAATTAAGAGATGTTATTTATTATTGTGATTATGGAGAGAGTAAATGTAGAAAGATATTAATATTAATAATAATTACTTTTAGGAAAGAAAAGCCCTTAAACTTTCATTTTACATATTTCAGAATTATTTGGTTCTTATGACAAATTTTGGTAACAATTTTTTATTTAATTTATTGGGATGATATTGGTTTACAAAGTCAGGTTTCAAGTAACAATTTTTTAAATCTCCTTTTTACCCATGAATGTTAGTTATTTTACATTCAAGTTTAAATAAAGAAATGGAGGCGAGCACTTTACTTTTCCCAAATTAAGTTCAAATCTATTTCTCTAAGTCACAGGAATAAAGTTTTTCTTAGAAACTATGGTTTTTGCCAGCTTATTTCTGAAGTTTTTTTAAAAGTATACTCAGGTTCAGATACATAGGCAAAGATATTTGGGCATCAGTGAGAGATAAATATACTTAAAAATAAACTTACCAGAAGAGACATGAAGAATTTATGAACATAAACAATTTGAATACAGCCCACTTTGAGACTAAGTTTGCCATCTACTTTAGACATATCGGCATAGGCCTTTCCTTCTGTGGCATCTGGATAAAGAGTCATTTGGAACCTAAAGACTTCATCTCCCAAAATAGAGACAGCCTAAAAGTATTAAATTAACTGATTACTACATTAAATTATCTGTATTATAAATAAGTTACATTATTACAGAATCTGTGATATGTGAAGAAGCATCATCAAAATAAGCTTTCAACAAATTATTAGTTAAACACATATTTGATAATTTTTCCTATATCTATAAAAATTATTTTATCAATGTAGAGATCAAGTACTTAATTGGTCAGAAAAAACTTTTACGAATCACTTAGCCCACACACACTGTGAAAGCAGGCTATGACTACATTCACGTCCAGTCCCTAACAAGAACCTAATACAGGACAGACGCTAAGCATATATAGAACAAATTGATAAAGGCACCTCAAAACCAAAGGTGAAATAAATTTCAATATAGAAGCTTTTTTTTAAATTACCTTTTTGTGAATGGACATCAAATCTACATTGGTAACAATGATATCCTGTAGTCTGGCAAACATGTCAGTTTGCTTTGGCTTCACAGAAATGGAGGCATCCATTCCTGTGAGAAACATTACATTTATAAACTTTTCACCTAATCCAAGTGAACCAACTAAGTGGTACTTAAATTCAAAAATATACTACAAAGATACAGAATGAATAAAAATTACTTACTGTTAGACATACTAAAAGTATTGACTTCTATGTATGAGATACCAAGGAAGATTATATATTTAGGTGCTATAGATAAGTCATAAATAAAACTGGAAACGTAAAAAAAATTTTTTCAAGGGAAATTAATTACAGATTTCTAAACACAAAATATTCTGTGCACTGGCAAGATCAGAAGTGGTCAGTGAGAAAGATACATAAGGTTTGTTACCTAGCCATTTCATAAACATTACATTATGAAAACTATTGCTCTGATAACTAAGCATAAATAAGTATAATTTGATGAATAAGTCCTATTCTTTCTATAATAAACTGTATCTAAAATGCAATCTTGTAAAATTTCTCTCCAAAAGAATTTTTGTCATTCTCATAATTTCTAAAGGCATAATGATTTCTGAAACAACTCCTCAGTACAGAAAGAATGCCTGAAGCTAAAACTGAGTAATCAACCAACCAATAAATCATACCAACCATAAAACAGGTAATAAAATATTTGTTTAACAAAACAGAGTTTTAACCTTTCTTAACTGCTTATGATGTACCAGGCGCTTTTCTAAATATATGTAAGTGTGTAAACTTAATCATCACAATAATGCCATGAATAATTATCTCCATTTTATATAAATTGGAACTTGGGCATAGAAAGATTAATTTGCTCAAGGCCAGTCAGTAAGTGTTAGAGCCAAAACTGTACCTTGCCAAGTTGGCTCCAGAACCCATGGAATAATCTGAACTCATCCTTATATTAAGCAGATGGTGGGTAAACTTACAAAATTTCTTTTAAAAAACATCAACTCTTAATGCTGTGTAAGCACAAAATACAACAAAAAGGATAGAGACATTTTGTTTGCCCAATGAGATATTATCAGAATACATATTCAGTTTAAAGTTATATTATTCTGAAAATGCAAACATAGGTTAAGCCTTAGACTTATCCTGAAAGTTTTTAAATACATGGGAATGTGTCGTGTCAGCCACGAATCATAACAAATTTACTTCTAACAATTCAAAATATAACTCTGAAAAGTTTGCATGAGTCTTCAATCAAGTAAAACAAAAGATAACTCATGAGAAATGTACCATGCACACACTCATTCTTCCTGGAGGTCTACGTAAGAAAACAGAAACACATACTCAGGAATCATTACTTACCATGTATTCTAATATCTGCAATGCTACACTTCTGATCACAGACCAAGACATTGAATGAATTCAATTCAGCCGTGATCTTTAAGTCAAACACATCATCTTGAGAAGGATTACTGGAAACTGAAAAGGGATAGAAACCTTATCATCAGCAAAGTGCAAAGTTAATAAATAAGATGCAAAATATTCTCAAATTCACTAAAATAAAAATATATGATGAACTATGAAGAGCCAAAAAGGCCTTTATTAAGATTATATAAAATTAATATGGATTTTGAATCAATTTTCAAATGTCCATGAGACAAAAGCTATCATATTCCCCTCCAAATTAAGAATAAAGACAGTCTTTAATAGTGCCTTAAAAGTACTATTTGATAAATGGAAACTTTACTATAATTTTTTTCTGGGGGGAAAAAACAACTCTATGTTAAAATTCTAGAATGCTACTGAAGCTAATTGAGTTTGAATTCCTTTTAATATCATATATTAGATGAAAGAAGAATATTTCATAAAAAACTAAAACAGTAATAAATAGTTGACAAAATACATTTGATTAACTCTGACACATACATGTTATTAACTATAGAAATGATTTCTATAGATTGTATCCTGTTTCTCCATGAATGAATTCTATGAAAAATGAACACAAAGGGGTAAAGTTTAAAAAAACACCAAAAACAGTTTTATAATGTGTGTGTTTGTATGTGTATAAGAATCACAATCAAATGGATTCCCTTAACCAACTTGAGTCCAGGTCCTGATTGAGGAATTCAGGATATATTTTCCTAGAGCTCCATCTTGCTTGAGGGAAACAGACTTTTCCCTATAATAGGTAAAAGCATGGGGACAGCAGTCCGTAACCACCAAGATGATAATGGTTTTTTCCCCTTAAGATTTAAAGTAGCATAATCAAACTATAAAAATCAAATATACTGCATAATGGGAAGACTATTTTTTAATTAAATTTTTTATAGTTTATTGTGAACTTAAACATTGCTTTTTCATTTATTCAACAGTGTATGTGTCTATCTTATATAAGTATTTCCACAAATGTTAATGTAACAAGTACATTACAACAAAAGTAAAACTCTTGTAGTCTAGCTTATAGCAAAAATATTGCTCTGTTCCCTAGTTTAAAAAAATCTGATCCTTTATACTTGAAAGATGCCAGTAAGATTAACATAACTCAAATTTGTAATGGTCTGAAATTACATTGCTACATGTTAGATATCCATATCACATGATATGGAAGAAAATGATATTTGCTTAAAACAGGCACTTGTTCACTCAGGATATAAATATTTAATATTTAACAGCATAAATCATATGTTGAGGAACATGTACCCATATTAGTATGTGACTTAAATACAGTTTGCATAGAAACCAAAGTGGGCCTGTCTGTTCCATGAGATTCTTCCTTTTGTGTCTTAGAAAAACACCTAAAATTGTTGAGCACCTGGTAGATTTACTAGATGGACTGAAGTGGACTTTTGTTACTATGCATGATTGTATTTGTATTTGTATTTCTTCCTTTTTTCCTTTCATTGGTGTGAACACTGCAGAGACATCAATGCAAACATATATAAAGGATAAAATTCGCTTCCTTTTGAAACTAACCTAATCTGTCACAGCAACTATAATAGTAAGGTGCTAAATATTTATCTTAGCTTAAATATACAAGTCATTATATGATTATTAAAGTTCAGACAGAAAGTATTAGACCATGACTCAAAAGTTGATACCAGCTTTGGCAATGAGACTTCTGGACTCCCCCACAAGTGCCTTCAGTTCAGATTCCTTTTCAGAAGGTTCAGAGGATGGAACAGCAGATGATAAAAAACCCATGAGGGATAATAAAGCTTCCAAATGAAGTACTAAGTCTAAGGATGAAAATGAAACCTAAGATAATAAACAATTAGAGAGACAGATGTCAGATATGGTAACATTTTTATGTTACACTTCCACATACACAAGTAACAAAATCATTCCATTAAAACAGTGGTTCTCAACCTTCTGGCCCTTTAAATACAGTTCCTCGTGTTGTGACCCCACCATAAAATTATTTATAACTGTAATATTGCTATTGTTATGAATCATAATGTAAATATCTGACATGCAGGATGGTCTTAAGTGACCTCTGTGAAAGGGTCGTTTGACCGCCAAAGTGGTCGCGACCCACAGGTTGAGAACCGCTGCTTTAAGGGCTTTAAAAAAAAAAAAAAAAAAAAAAGAACTCATTGTTATAAATTCAACCTTTATCACAATTCTAACCTCAACAGAACTTGAATGGGTTTTAAGTAAAGATAAAGAAGTATTATCAGGCCATACTTAGGTCAGTCACATTACATACGGGTTCCAAGACAGACAAACAGTACATGGACTGTGAACAATGTCTACACTGAGCCATGCCATTAGCCTTGTCCTTACATTTATTTTAATCCTAAAACCAATATATAATTCAAATGTTTCACACTTCCATCAATACTATGCCAAATAACCATTTTTAAGGGAACCAAATTCCCTTTAAAAAGTAGCATTTGTGTACGTGTACTCATCAAGTAATGATTAATTCAAAGCTGGGAGACAATCTTATAGAAAATCAAATCAACTCTCTTTAAACATTTTATTTAAACTCCATATGCATTTCTCTTATCTATAAGATTAGAGCTATTATTATTGCCACCCTTATTTTCATTTTAGAATTTATAATTTCACAACTAAAGATGGCTATGAAGCTAGATTTACCCATTAATATAACCCACCTTATAGTGAATTTAAAAAGATTTACCTTCAGTCTCTGTTTGGTATTGTCATGAATGGTTTTAAATTCCGGTCCATCACTGTCTGCCTACAAATAGTGGAGGATTAAACCACTGAACTGCAAACACTAACATTTATATATATTATTTACTTTTCAAAATACGGTATGCTATGAAAATACTATAAACATATTTCTTAAAGACACAGAAGAGCATGACAAAAAAATTTGACCACATAAGCATGTCTCAAATTCTGCAAAAGCAAAAACTCAAATGCCACAGGTAGGGGAAAATACTAGTATATCCAGATTACAACAGATTTTGCTTTGAATGAAAATGGAACTTCATATGCTCTCACTTATTCCAAAACATAGGGTTAACTATGAAGATTACTGAGATTTCCAGGATTGTCAGATGTTTGCATAATCTACTATAATCAACGGGTTTTAGAATAAAAAAATTTAAGGGAGAAAATGGAAATATTAAATACGGGGGGATTACATACGTCTACATATTAAAAAATCCTAGAAATGAAACGAGATACCTTTGTCAATAACATTTTCAGAAGGGGTTCGTCAGTTATGTTAGAAGAGTTAATAATGTGAAGAGGTTCTCCTTTAGAGTCTAAAAGAGAAAGGGAGTGGGTAAATCCATTAAGTCTTTTCAACATTTCAAACAGGTTAAAACAGATCAGCCAGTTACACAAATATATATTTGCCAAAGCTCATAGAGCTATACATTAAAATGGTGAATTTTATTGTATATAAATCATACATCAATAAAACTGGATTTTTAAAAAAGTCCATAAAAACAAAAAACCAGCCCCAGCCAATTAAAATGCTGTGACATTTGGTACTACTGATATTACTCTGAACAAATCAGAATATATTAAAGAATAAAGCTAAAGCCCTAACCGGTTTGGCTCAGTGGATAGAGCGTCCGCCTGCAGACTGAAAAGTACCAGGTTTGATTCCAGTCAAGGGCATGTACCTTGGTTGCGGGCACATCCCCAGCAGAGGGTGTGCAGGAGGCAGCCGATCGATGTTTCTCTCTCATCGATGTTTCTAACTATCTCTCTCCCTTCCTCTCTGTAAAAAAAAAATCAATAAAATATATATTAAAAAAAAGAATAAAGCTAAAAAATACATAAACTAGGGGTTATTCTCAATATAAATTTGCTTTACTTCAAGTTACCTCAGAGAATTCCTATAAACTTTAAACACCTATAGCAACTTTAAAAGTTGGCTTGATCCACTTTAGAAAGTGAATTTGAAAGGTCGAGATTATCATTAAAGAATAACAGTATTTTTTATTTTAATATTTTATTTATACCCGAAACAAAATTTATGATTTTTTTTAATATCCTGGCTTTAAGGAAGCTAAGTTATCCATAATATTTTAATATTTCCTTCTTCATTTATCTCATTTCAAATCAGATTATTACCATTTTTGACATTTTCTCAGAAACTAATTATATATTCTTTTATTTTTCAGTCACATTACATATGGGTTCTAAGACAGATTATAAACACTAAATGGACTGTGAACAATGTCTATACTGAGCTATGCTGTTAGTCTTGTCCTTAAATTTATTCTAATCCTAAAATCAATATATAATTCAAACGTTTCATGTTTCCATCAATACGATGCCTAATAACCATAGTGGACCAAAGTCTTACTTCAGGGAGTGAGGCTATATAGTGATGTTAAGTTTTTCTTCTATATATTTCTGTATTATTTAATTTTTATTTTTACATATACACAAGAGTACACAAAAGTAGGTTTACAGTTGTGAATATGCAAAACAGTATTATTTAATAAACCTATTGTAATAATCATAACCAGCATGTCTTTTTCCATATGAAAAACTGAAAACCTACTTTTGCCCACCCTGTATGCTAATTCATTAAAAACAAATGAAAAACACTGATATAATTTTAAAATAAAGAAACAAATAGAAAGTTATTTCCTAGTAAATTAACTTATCTTTTCAAACAGGGTCCCTGGGCTCTATACCTGGGTATTGTACTTGGTTACTGATATCCTAATATATCAGTTCTCATAGCATAATTATAATGAACTCCTGCCTTTTACAAGTACTGAAATGTTATGTATAGACACTGAAGACAAATGTTTCATTTTTCTTTTAGATATATTCTACTTCATGCTAAATGTAGACATCTATCTAGATATAATCTTATTTATGATAACTACATGGATAATTATTTTTAAATATCACATTCCTTTGTATGAATGTAATAAATTTAAACTAACTAAACAGTTGTGGTGACACTAATAAATATGCTTAAGGTTGATAAAAAGATAGGGACCATCTGGCTATTCCATGGATAATTTACATAGACTATACTTCACACTTACCAGTAAACTCAAAGCATCGCATACTAATTTTTTTTAGATATGCTTTAGCAGTTAGGTCGTAGGTTTTAACTCTAGCTTCCACTCCAAGCTGGAGGACATTTAGTTCATGTAAAGGCCTTCCTTTTTTTTCTGCTTTTTTCATCAAAGTAACTACAACCTAGAAAAAAAGTACCAGTATTACCACAAACTATTTCATTAGTATACAAGGAAAGTAAGGCAACAATTTAATAACCATCCGTAGTGATATGACCCAAAAATTCACACCATGTAAAGATGTTTATTTCTACTTGTGCCTGAAAATTGCCTGGGGCTATTTACTTTGGCAGGCACATTTACTTGTTCAGACTTAAGTATTTCTCCCTAATTCCAAGAAGTCCTAGCCTGATGAATGGCCTTTCATCTGAAAGTCTGTGAGATAAATCGTTAATTTTTATACTACACCTAAGGCAAAGGCAATACCACTGACACTTTGGGCTAGATAATTCTTTACAGTGAGAAGCAGCCCTATGCACTGTAGGATGTTTAGTGGCCTCTACCCACTGGTTCCCAATAGCTTCACCTCCCCAGATAGTGACAACCAAACATGTTTTCAGACAATGCAAAATATTGGCCTAAGAGAGACAGTGCAAACTGCTTCCCCTATCCCAATCACTGACCTAAGGAAAGGGGATTGTAATAATATGTATTACAAATGATATTAAAAAGGACTTACAGATTTTCTATGTATCTAATCTAATAAAAGAGTAATAGGCAAATTAACCTGCACTCCGTTACACCTAAGCCACGCCCACCAGCCAAGCCACGCCTGCCGGCCAATCAGAGCAACTATATGCAAATTAACCTAGCCAAGATGGTGGCCGGCAGCCGTGGAGCTAGAGCAAACAGGAGGCTTACTGCCTAGGCCGGCTGCCTAGACTGTTGTGGCCTCCGCTCAAGTCAACAAAGTTTCAATTATAGAAGCCATGGAGGTGAAGCAAACAGGAGGCTTCGTTGCCTGCCTAGGCAGGCTGTGGCCTCTGCTCAAGGCAATAAAGTTTCAATTATCGAAGATAAATAAACCCCAGAAACCTGCTTCCAGCCAGCCTCGCTGGAACCTTAGGTCAACAGGAGCTGTGCCCAGCCTGCAAAGAGCCCTCAGCCCCTCACCCAGGCTGGCCAGGCACCCCAGTAGGGACCCGAACCCTCAAGGGGCTGTGGGCAGCCTGAAAATGATCCTCAGCCCCTCACCCAGGATGGCCAGGCACCCCAGTAGGAACCTGAACCCTGAAGGGGCTGTGGGCAGCCTGAAAACGGCCCTCAGCCCCTCACCCAGGCTGGCCAGGCACCCCAGTAGGAACCTGAACCCTGAAGGGGCTGTGGGCAGCCTGAAAACAGCCCTCAGCCCCTCACCCAGGCTGGCCAGGCACCCCAGTAGGGACCCGAACCCTGAAGGGGCTGTGGGCAGCCTGAAAACAGCCCTCAGCCCTTCACCCAGGTTAGCCAGGCACGCCAGCAGATGGACATCCCCCAAGGGGTCCCAGACTGCGAGAGGGCACAGGCCAGGCTGAGGGACTCTCCCGAGTGCACAAATTTTTGTGCACCGGGCCCCTAGTATGTTAATAAACCCATTTGCAAACAGTGATTCATCTATCAATGTTTCAATTATCAAAGCTTAAAAATCTTTAAATATTGCCCTACCCGATTTGGCTCAGTGGATAGAGCGTCAGCCTGGGGACTGAAGGGTCCCAGGTTTGATTCTGGCCAAGGGCACATGCCTGGGTTGCAGGCTCGATCCCCCAGTAGGGGGCGTGCAGCAGGCAGCCAATCAATGATTCTCATCATTCATGTTTCTATCTCTCTATCTCTCTCCTTTCCTCTCTAAAATTAATAAAAATATATTTTTTAAAAAATATTTAAATATTAATCAGAAAAACAGCAGAGGTTTAACATGAAGGAAGTTAGTTTCAAAACATATTATTTCAAATCAAAAAAGTAGAGCTAATTTATTTAAATATTTATTATTGTTAACTCAGAGAAAGAACACAACCTCTATACAACTATTTAATGATGAAAGCATTGTGGAGGAAGTTCTTGCAAGTCCCTGAATCCGCTATGCTTTCTCACACATTCACAACTTTATGCCCTGTCCTAACCCCTTTGTTGATGCCATTTTCTCAGACTACATCTTATTCTTTTCTTAAAATTCACTCAAATGTCACTCCTTTCAGGAAATAGTTCCTGATGCTCCCAGACTGCTTAGATACCCTCTCCCTACCAACACTGCCTCAAGCTCCACTAGGTGTATTTTTAATGGGAACACTACCAAAATTTTAATTGTTTGTTTTCTTGTTTGAATTCAGAGTCTATGCCTTTTATCTCTGTATCGTTGGCACTAACCACATGCAATAAATATTTTTAAATGTGTGAATACAGAAGAGGAAAATACATTTAATCTCCCCTCAAGAATCTGCAGATGGAAAGCGGATAGTGGTAATGAAACATTTTAAAAATGTAGACATACTGTGTTCTATTCTTTTGCAGCGGTTCTCAACCTGTGGGTTGCGACCCCTTTGGTGGCCGAATGACCCTTTCACAGAGGTCGCCTAAGACCAGCCTGCATATCAGATATTTACATTACAATTCATAACAGTAGCAACATTACAGTTATGAAGTAGCAACGAAAATAATTTTATGGTTGGGTCACAACATGAGGAACTGTATTTAAAGGGTCAGAAGGTTGAGAACTACTGTTCAAGGATTTCTAAAATTTGCATAGGATTCTCCTATCATCTCTTCCCTTTCCTGTCTTTCCGATATGAAATCAAAGCAAGCCACCTCCCAATTATCCTAAAATTATCTGAAAAGAACATTACAGGCATGCTACCATTTTCTCTATGAAATATTACATCCCTCCAATATAATTCATTTTTAACAAATTTGAAAACATTACTACTACATATAAATTATAAATAGCCTATATAAGATTTTCTCATTTATGTCAATAACTACAAGTTTATTTTAGTAGAGTAATTCTAAATATTCATCATTTACTCACCTTACTTTATAAAAACAGATGAAAATCACATACCTCTTTGATTTCAAAATTCAGCAGCACATTAATGATGTCTACAGATGTAATTTCTCCTCCTCCAGCTGTTAAAGTATCTTGTGAAATACGTACATCTTGTTGTGATACAGAGATTTCAAGTGGCCCTGTAATTTCACCTAAAGGTATTTAAAAGAAATATATTCACTTTTAAATTCTTTTTTCCCACAAATACTCACTGAGGACTTAAACACGTACACTCAACCTAGTGCAGGCACTGAAAATCCATAAATTAGTAATACACTGCTCCAGCCCTTAGAAAGCTTATGGGTTAGTAGAAGAGATGTATACTTTAACATACAAACAAACAAAATGAGCAGGCTACACCTGGTGATATTAAACAAATGAATGTTAATATATAACGTACAGAAAGCACAGAACTAGGCATGACACTCTTACGGGAGGTCAAGAAAAGTTTAATAGGAGAGTTATCATTCAAGTGGACATCTTCACACAAAAGTGACATTCCAGGAATAAGAAGAGAGGTTGTGGAAAACAACAGAGAGATAACATCCCAATAGATTTTTCAAATAGAATGTCGTTTTATATGATTAAATCATGAGGCGCATAACAAGGAAAAAAGAGGGAGTGATTAGAGCCTCTTATCCGTACCAAGAAGCGAAGTAAAGCTATACAAATACAATGTCTGGAAATTTGTATACCTTGAGATGCAACAAAATTGCTCTCTTAACTGTAATACAAAAAACTAATAACAACTATCACTTGCTAAGTACTTACCTCCGTGCTAGACACTATGCTAAGGCTATCCATGGATAATCTCATTCAATTCTTATAACAACCTTATGAGATAAAAACTTTATTGCTCTCGTTTCACAGGTGATCAAATTAGGGTTCCAATAGATTCAGTACCTTGCCCAGTATAAATTATACCAGATATTGGCAGAGAAACAGATTCACAGGTAAGTGGAACAGAACAGAGAGCCCAGTTATAAAACCACATGCGTATAGACAAATAATTTTTTACAAAGGAGCCAGAAACACACAATGAAGTAAAGATAGTCTCTTCAATAAATGGTGCTGGGAAAATGGAAAAGACACATGAAAAAGAATGAAACTGAATTACAGTTTGTCCCTATGTGCAAAAATTTATTCAAAATGGATCAAAGACCTAAATATAAGACCAGAAATAATCAATTACACAGAAAAAAAATATAGGTACCAAACTTATGGAACTTGACCCCAAAGGCAAGGAAAGTAAAGGCAAAAATAAATGAAGGGGACTATATCAGACTATAGCTTCTGCACAGCAAGAGAAACTGACAACAAGCAAAGAGGCAGCCAACCAAATGGGAGATGATTCTTGCAAAGAGTACCTCTGACAAAGGTTTACTTTCCAAAATTATATATAAAGAACTTATAAAACTCAACACCAAATAAATAACTCAATCAAAAAATGGGCAGAGGACCTGAACAGACACCTCTCCCCAAGAAGACTTAAAAACAGCCAATAGGCATATGAAAAGATGTTCAACCTCACTAGCAATTAGGGAAATGCAAATAAAAACTACAATGAGACACTATCTCACACCTGTTAGAAAAGCTATTCTCAACACCACAAACAATAACAAGTGTGGGAGAAGTTGTGGAGAAAAGGCAATCCTCATTCACTGCTGGTGGGAATGCAATACTGGTACAACCACTATGGAAAATAGTCTGGCAATTCCTAAAAAATTAAGACCCAGCAATCCCTCTCCTGGGTATATACCCCAAAAAATAGAAAACATGTATTCACAAAGATATATGCACCCCAATGTTCAATGTAGCACTACTCAGAGTGGCCAAGACATGGAAACAACCATAGTGTCCTGTGATAGAGGACTGGATAAAGAAGATGCGGTACATATAAATAATGGAATACTACTCAGCCATAAGAAAGGATGAAATACTTCCACTTGCAACAACATGGATGGACCTTAAGAATATTATGCTGTGTAAAATAAGTCGATCAAAAAGAGCTAAGAACAATTTTATTTTAATCATATGTGGGATATAAAACTGAAACTTGTGGACACAAACAGCAGTGTGGTGGATGCCCAGAGGGAAGGGGGTGGGAGGTAAAGGGTGACGGGGGAAGATCTGACTTTGGGTGGTGGGCACACAATGCAATATACAGATCTTGTAACACAGAAACCCACACCTGAAACCTATATGATCATATTAACCAATGTCACTCCAATAAAATTAAATCTAATAAAAGTAATATGCAAATTAACCCTCACTCCATCACACCTAAGCCACACCCACCAGCCAAGCCATGCCCACCAGCCAATCAGAGTGACTATATGCAAATTAACCCAGCCAGGATGGTGGCCAGCAGCCACGGAGCCAGAGCAAACAGGAGGCTTCCATTGCACCAGCAATGGAGGAAACTGCCTGCCTGCCTCAGCCAGTTGTGACCTCCGCTCAAGGTAACAAAGTTTCAATTACAGAAACCACGGAGCTGAAGCAAACAGAAGGCTTCGTTTCACCAGCAACTGAGGAAACTGCCTGGCCTCCGCTCAAGGTAACAAAGTTTCAACTATTAGAAGATAAATAAACCCCAGAAACCTGATTCCAGTCAGCCTCGCTGGGACGTTGGGTCAATGGGAGCTGTGGCTAGCCTACAAAGAGCCATCAGCCGCTCACCCAAGCTGGCCAGGCACCCCAGCAGGACCCCACCCTGAAGGGGATGTGGCCAGCCTGCAAACAGCCATCAGCCCCTCACCTAGACTGGCTAGGCACCCCAGCAAGAACCCCACCCTGATCCAGGACACCCTTCAGGGCAAACCAGCCGGCCTCCACCCATGCACCAGGCCTCTATCCTATATAATCCTGTATAATAAAAGGGTGATGTGCAAATTGACCCTAACAGCAGAACCACTGGGAAACACTGGTCACTATGGCACACACTGACCACCAGAGAGCAGATGCTCAATGTAGGAACTGCCACAGGGGGAGCTCTGCTCAGCCACAAGCCAGAAGGCTACCAGTACAGCAGTAGTTGTGGGAGCCTCTCCTGCCTCCTCAGCAGAGCTAAGGATGGCTGACTGCAGCTTAGGCTTGCTCCCCGCTGGCAAGTGGACATCCCCTGAGGGCTCCCAGGCTGCCAGAGGGATGTCTGACTGCCATCTTAGGCTTGATTGCCCGAGAGTAGGTCTAAGCCAGCAGGTGAACATCCCTCGAGGGGTCCCATACTGCGAGAGGGCACAGGCCAGGCTGAGGGACCCCCCCAAGTGCACAAATTTTTGTGCACAGGGCCTCTAGTAAATAAATAATTCCAGAAACCCAGATGAAAAACCACTGCTATTAATTATATTAATTATTACCTTTGAGATTGCAATTCATAAGAAAAGGCTTCTCAATTATAGCTTTACTAGGGGCCCGGTGCACAAAAATTTGTGCACTCGGCGGGGGGGAGGGCGTCCCCTGAGCCTGGCCTGTGCCCTCTCACAGTCTGGGCCCCCTCGAGGGATGTCCATCTGCTGTCATACCTGGCCAGCCTGGGTGAAGGGCTGATGGCTGTTTGCAGGCTGGCCAAACCCCCCAGTGGAAACCCTCAGCCCATGGAGGTGTGGCCAAACTGGGGGAGGGGCTGAGGGCCATTTTCAGGCTGCCCACATCCCCTTCAGGGTTCGGGTCCCTACTGGGGTGCCTGGCCAGCCTGGGTGAGGGGCTGAGGGCCGTTTTCAGGCTGCCCACAGCTCCCATTCACCCAAGGTCCCAACGAGGCTGGCTGGAATCAGGTTTCTGGGGTTTACTTATCTTCTATAATTGAAACTTTGTTATCTTGAGCGGAGGCCTAGGCAGGTAAGGAAGCCACCTATTTGCTTCAGCTCCGTGGCTTCAATAATTGAAACATTGTTGCCGTGACCAGAGGCCCAGCCACCCTAGGCAGGCAGTTGCAACGGAAACCTCCTGTTTGGTCTAGCTCCATGGCTGCCGGCCTCCATCTTGGCTGGGTTAATTTGAATACAGCCACTCTGATTGGCTGGAGGCTTGGCTTGGCTAGTGGGCATGGCTTAGGCATATCAGTAATTTGCATATTACTCTTTTATTAGAGTAGATGTTTATGCCAAGCACTATTCTAAACATAATGTGACCCAGGGGAAATAATTCTAGCAATTATTTTGCTTTTACAAAACAATTCCTGGAATAAGCAAAGATTTCTTAAATCTATATAAATAAAAATGTAAATGTTTGATTGTTCAAAATCTCGAATCTCCGAAAGTTCACCAATTGCTTTGAAATTTTGACACAACGTTGCATTTGAATATGCACGTTTTTATATACCTACATTATATAGATGTCACACCTGTGACAGGTAAAAACATGTTTTTTTTTTAAAAAAAAAAGGTAAAAACATGCTTTTTTGAAAAACAGCATCATCTGTTGGATGTAAAACACATGCTACGAACTTAACAATACTATTCAGTCTAACATTCAAAGCCAGGCAGTCATATACAAGTCTGCGGACACTGTTGTGGAAGCAGATGAAGCGGTTAATTATCCAACATAATTTTGGAATTCACTCGATCTGCCAGGGATGAAATTCAATTGGCATGCCAACTATCATGTTGCGAAATATCAACCAGCGCGGGGCTGGGTCTCGGGCCAGGGCTGGGCTGGGGCTCAGGACATGGGTGGCCACCATGGTCCCCCCATGCTTGCGGCCAAGAGCTCGTGGGGAGTGTGGCGGGCGAGGGCGGGGAGCTTCCTCGGCTCCTTTTTTCCCCCGGCTACTGGGTGGCTCAGCTTAAAAAATAAGTGTGATAGTTTGCCTTTAAGTCAAAAGGGCCACTGTAACCATTTAAACACGCTTTACATTTTTACTGAAGAACAATTTTTTCAATATCTTTTGAAGAGAAATTTATCAACCATTTCAATTCTTACAGATATTTTACTACTAAGTCTTATTTAAAAATCAGAACAGCGTAGCCGGTTCAGCTCAGTGGATTCTATTCCAGTCAAGGGCTCAGTTGCAGGCTTCATCCAGCCCTGGTCGGGGCCCATGTGGATGGCAACCAATCGATGTGCCTCTCTCACATCTAGATTTCTCTCTCTGTGTGTCTCTCCCTCTCCCTTCCACTCTCTCTAAAATTCAACGGAAAAATGTCCTCAGGTGAGGATTAACTACAACAAAAAATCAGAACAAACATGCTGCCATAGCCTAGTACCAATTTAAATTTTCCTACAAATGCCAATTTAATCATTATTCCACGAATCAACCAGCAATTGGAAACCTTTCTTTATGGCCTCCTCCTGTCTTATGCAACTCAGAAGTCTGGAACTATAACCATTTGCTTAATTAAAAAGCAAACTATGTTTGTATCCAATACCATATTATTTGTTTTCTTATTACTACAAATTGCAATATGTAAATATATATTTGTTCACTTCATTTTTGTTGTCTCTCTCTCTCTCCTACTAAATTATAAAATTAGACACATGTTTATGCCACCTACTGTCAGCCTCTTACCTGTCTCTTGTGTTCTTGGTTTCACTTTATTCAAGTCTTCAGTAGCCTCACCAAGATTTTCTGCTAGTATTCTAAATAAAAGATTAAGGTCTTCTTGATTTAGATTAACCTGCAAAATATGAAGTTGAAAGATAAAGATATTTCATTTTTAAATGCAACAATTCAAATACAGGGCATAACGAAACTTTAAGTACAGATAATCCTAACAAGGACTGAAAATTATACCTTCATTACTCACTCAAGTATTTCACTACTTATTTCATGTTAAAGTTTTTATTTTGAAAGACAGGAAAGTATTTGGAGAAAAACAATGTGATTTATGAGTTAACATCAGACCCATCTACTTAACTTATATGATCCTTAGTGAAAGTTAGTAATAATTAAAGTAATCTTATCATTTTAAAAAATGTGACAACTTAAGGAAACACACAAACTCCACTTTTAAACAATAACAATCTGAATGGAATAAAAGGCCACCTAAAATATGAAAAATAGGCATTTCCCTCAATCCTATAATTACCTTAGTGCTACTTCGATATCCCTAAAATAAAAGTGTATTATATAATATATAGAATGACATGTAATGTAAAATACTAATAAATAATTTACATACAGACCTCTGCTAATGTGCACATATCACAAATTTGAAAGTTAATTATACTTAACTGAAGATTAAATCCTACTAAAAATAATCCAGACTTGATTGGACATCATACTGAAATTTTTCTTATATCAATCAGTAAAAAATTCCGTATTTCATTTGTATTTATTCAGGGTCTAAAATTTTGGTAACAGAGATTTCTTTAAACTCATACTTACATTCATTGACTCAAGATATCCTTTAATTTCTATAACAGGCACCTTGTGGTACCAAGATGCAGCCAGATTCCTATTTACAGAAAACTCCAAGTTAATTGGGTGCAGCAGCTGAATATCAGGATGGGAAATGCCAGGTTGGATCACTGTCCTATTGAAAAATATAATTTATATATATGCATAAACATAGGGAGGAAATGCAGCATATCACTAAAACACACAAAGTCAAAAGTTGCTGCTCGCCCTAGCTGGTTTGGCTCAGTGGATAGAGCATTGGCCTGCGGACTGAAGGGTCCTGGGTCCAATTCCCGTCAAGGGCATATGCCTGGGTTGTAGGCTCGATCCCCAGTAGGGGGTGAGCAGGAGGCAGCCAATCAATGATTCTCATCATTGATGTTTCTCTCTCTCCCTCTCCCTTATTCTCTGAAATCAATAAAAATACGTTTTTTTAAAAAAAGTTTGCTGCTCTCAGTGGACACAGACACCAGAGAGGTGAGGGCATGAGCGGGAGAGGGGGGTGGGGAGGAGGAAGGGAGTTGAGGGGGGTACAACAGGGGAATAAGGACACATATGTAATACCTTAATCAATAAAGAAAAAGAAAATTGCTCTAACACTGATTTGAATATACTGTTTGGGTGTTTTCTACACTCAGTCTATCATTAACTTAATCCAATATATACTAGCAAGGACAGATTAAAATCATCCATTAAGAAAACTTTTCTCTTTAAACAGGGGATAGATGATGACAACTTTCTTCTTTAATCCTCACCCGAGGAGGTTCTTACCATTGATTTTTAGAGAGAGTGAAAGGGAGGGAGTTTGAGGAGGGGGGGAGAGAGAGAAACATTGACATAAGAGAAAGATACATCAATTGGTTGCATCCGGAACCCACCAGAGATTAAATCTGCAACCAAAGAATGTGCCCTTGATCAGGAATGGAACTCTCAACCCTTTGATCCGTGGGCTGACACTCTAACCACTGAGCACAATCAGCCAGGGCAGGTGACAATAAATTTCAAAAAGAAATTCATATTGTTGAATATATAGGGGGAAAACCATCAAATACCACTGGTCAAAAAGTAATATGTGCACTGGTACAGATTAAAGAAAAAAAATGTCAAGATGAATAGTATTTACTAAGAAGTTCTTTCCTAGGATTATATTTTGGACTTGCCAGGTAATCATTCCTTTTTTATTCAGGATAATTAAATCTCCTTGGATGGGGTAGAAAATGATTTCAAAATGAATTATGTACAGACTTTCAAGTGCTCTCTAGTATAAACCCTACCAATACATCATTACTTACACAGTATTCCTGCCAAAAATCTCTAAATTCAATTAAATCATGAAAAAGCACCAAAATTAATAGTTGTTCCATGAAAAACTAGACTGTATTCTTCAGATCTGTCATCATCATAAAAAAGTTATTCCAGAATAAATGTATATGAGTACTCAATCCCCCTTAGTAGTATGGCATACCATCAAACTACATATGTAATCCTGGGTTAAGGGAAAATCCTAAATAATAAAAGCATAGTATGCAAATTGTCCCCTCAACTGGGAGGTTGTCCAGGAATTCGACTAGGGGATAGGGCTGGCCGGGAGAAGGGAGGGAGGCCCTGGCCAGCAGTAGTGGCAGGGAGGGAGGCACCAGCCAGTAGCTGTGATGGCAGCAGGCAGCCAAGGGGAGGGAGGGAGGCCCTGACCAGAGGCAGCAACAGGTGGCTGGAGGAAGGGAGGGAAGCCCTGGCCAGTGGCAGTGGCAACAGGCAACTGGGGGAAGGGAGGGAGTACCCAGCCGGCTGCCAGCAGCTGCTAGGGACCCTACAAGTATAATAAACTAGAGGCTAAGTGCACAAAAGTTCGTGCACTCAGGGAGTTCCCTCAGCCCAGCCTGCACCTTCTCACATTCCGGGAACCCACAGGGAGCAGGCCTAAGCCATCAGTCTGACATCCTTAGCGCTGCCGCAGAAGCGGGAGAGGCTCCTGCCACTGCCGCTGCGCTCGCCAGCCATGAACCCAGCTCCTGTGGGAGTACACTGACCCCCAGGGGGCAGCTCCTACATTGCGCATCTGCTCCCGGTGGTCAGTGCACATCATAGCGACTGGTCGTTCTGCCATTCGGTTGATTTGCATGTTAGCCTTTTATTATATAGGATATTCTTGGAACAACTGATAAAATTCTAATACTGACTACATATTAGATAACTAGAGGCTCAGTGCACAAAATTTGTGCACTCAGGGGGCGGGGTTGGGTCCCTCATCCTGGCCTGCACCCTCTCACAGTCCGGGAATCCTCAGGGGATGTCCAACTGCCACAGAGGCAAGAGAGGTTCCTGCCACTGCCACTGCACTCGCCAGCCATGAGCCCAGCTTCTAGCTGATTGGTGTCCCTTTGTGGGAGCACACTGACCACCAGGGGGAAGTTCCTGTGTCGAGCATCTGCCCCTTGGTAATCAGTGTGCATCACAACCACCAGAGGTTCCACTGTTTGGTCAATTTGCATATTAGCCTTTTATTATATAGGATAGTATTGTCAATGTTAAACTTCCAGAATTTATGTGGAATTTGCATTATGGTTATGTAAGAAGATAAATATCCTTTTCTTAGAAAACACATGCTAATGTGTTTAATATGTTGATTTTCTTTTTTAAAATTGAATTTAATGGGGTCATATTGGTTAATAAAATTATATAGGTTTCAGGTATACAATTCTACTGTATCATCTGTATACAATATGCATCACCTGTATAATTGTATCATGTGTTTACCACCCTAAGTCAAATCTCCTTTCATCACCATTTATATCCATCCCCCTTTACCCACTTCTTCCTCCACCCACCCACCCCTTCTCTCTGGCAATCACCATACAAGATGTCTAAAGTCAAGTGATTTAGCAAAAAAATGTTTCAACTTTGTTATAAAATAAGTCCTGGAGACATAATATACAGCATGGTGACTATACTTAATAATACTGTACTGTATTATTTTAAAGTTGCTAAGAGAGTAAATCCTTAAAGATATAATCACAAGAAAAAATTTTTGTAACTATGCATGATGATGAATGTTAACTAGAGTTACTGTGGTGATCACTTTGCTATATATGCAAGTATTAGATCATTATGTTGTACACCCAAGACACATATACTGTAATATGTATATTATACTCAATAAAAAAATAAAATAGTTTCAATGTCATAAATGATAATATATATACATACAGTTAAAGCAAATGTAAACCATTGGTGAATCTAGGTGAAAGATTCTGGGTACAATCATGATACTATTTTTGTAATTTCCAAAGTTTTGAGATTTTTCATAATAAAAAGTTGATTTTTTACAAACTGTTCTGCCTGGCTAGTGTAGCTAAGTGGTTGAGCCTCAACCTATGAACCAGGAGATCATGGTTCGATTCTCAGTCAGGGCATATACCCAGGTTGCTGGCTCAATCCCCAGCTAAGGGCAGCCAATCAATGTTGATGCTTCTCTCTTTTATCGATGTGTCTTTCTCTCCTTCCCTATCCCTTCCTCTCTCTCTCTAAAATCAATAAAAACACTTTTTTAAAAAAACTGTTCTGTGCCATAGGAATATGTTGGGTATGGATTTCAATGATCATAAAATTTCACGGAAAATATTAAGTAATACTGAAAGAGTATACCTAGAAAGCTTAAGCTTCGTTAGCTGTACATCCATTCTATCAATTACTGGAGGGTTTAAGTAGTCTTCACCAGCCACCAGACTGAACTGATTGTGAACTCTCATTAACCCAAGATCTACCACTACTGCATTGGTGGAAATGGAAGATTGTGGGATGACAATAACTGGTGCTTTCAAATCGATATTGATAGAAACACGAAAACTCCTCTGGGCAAGATCTTTCACACTTGTTGCAGCCTTTTCTGCAGCCTGGGCAGTGGCAGCACTCAGAGCCTCTTTGGCTGTCTGGAAATTGTTCAGGAAGTTCTGTGGACACAAATAATAAAAGGATAAATTCAAACAGGAGACATGCACATAATAATACCATCTTCATTTTATTTATGAGCTAATATTTTTCCAATAGATAACTTTTAGTTGAGGGCTATTTTTCAAGATTTAGAAAGGAATAACTGATATCCACCCATATTTATTAGTTCCTGAGAAGGGTTAATTGTAACTATAATTATATGGCTGAAGAACGGAGAAAAAACTATTTTCTTTTTCCTTTTGACAAAAATATTTTCAATAGTCTTTATACTTAAGAATTTGGTTTCATTATGTTCTAGCCAAAATAATAGCACTTTTAGATGAAAATCATTAAATGATTCACATTTCAACTGTTAAAGAGAGAGTCTGACCTCAACATTAATACATAAAGAACATCTCTAATCAAACAATGCATTCCCTATAATCCGGAGTTTAAAATATTTGCAATAATTATTATCAGACTTAATTATTTCTAAATTGAACAATCTATAAATAATGATTTTACCAGGAATGACATGAGGAATTTATGAAGATAGACAATCTGAATGCAGCCAACATTCAGTGATACCACACCATCCACTTTGGACATGTCAGTATAGAAATCTCCCTCAGTAGCATCTGGATACAAATCCAAATTAAAACGAAAAACTTCATTTCCCATTATTGACACCACCTGGAAAGCAGAGATTTGAATGTACTCAACCAAGAGGATAACAACAAAATAAAAGCCTATTATAGAAAAAATCTTCTATAAAATTATATTCCATTAAAATTTTAAAAAATAAAATATACTTAAAATAACACCTCATATTCAGTCATTAAAAAATATTAACTATTACTATCACCTACTTTTTTATGAACTGTCTTGGGATCAACATCTGTGACAATAATATTTTCCAGTCTTGCAAATAGAGACTGTTTTCTTGACTGAAGAAGAAGAGAGGCATCGAGTCCTGAAAAAGAATTTGTATTATTGTAATTTCTGTAAATCTAATAAAGTAAGATCTTAAGATGTTTCTTACCATTGCATAATTTTATTTTGGGTGTGATATATTTATAAATTTAGCATGGTTTGAACTCCCAATTGATAAACAAGTTGAGATATTAGATATTTTTAATTTTATAAACAATGGAACCTGTTAACTCATCATAAAATAATTACTGAATTTTCAACCTTCTAAAAAAAATCTAGTGCAAATAGATTATCTTGGGATTTTAGTTAATCCTTTATACCTTATATCCAGTCATTTACATGGACACTATAAAAGTTTCATGAATTAAATTCAGACTAGTAGATGCACTGCCAGTTCAGAAAGAACAAAGACAACAACTCTACTTTTCTAGTTTTTAAATTCTTCAAGAATTTCATTAAACATACTCTTGACCTTTAGCAGAGCACATTGAGCTTACAAAGATAGAGTCACAGAAAGAAGCTAAATTACTCTTAGCAGCTTTTGCCTAAAAGAATAAAATAGGCAGGTTTTATTCTTCATGATAAGGCTGCCCTGCATTTTGTACCAAGATAAAGCATTTTCACAGACCTTTACCTGAATCCTGGATCGACACTTATCTCAAATAATTAGTAGCATCTCTACATTGACATTAGTAATCCTCACCTCCAAGACAACTCTCAGAAAAGTGCAAAATACCAGAAGTGTGGTTCAATTTAATGGTCAGAGTCTGATCAACATCTATATCCTAAAGAGTAGGTGGCATGCTGTTCAATTATGTTTTTAATAAAAGTACCCAGCTTTCAGAGCTCAGAGCCCTCCATTTGTATTTTAGCATTTAAAAAAATCTTTTGAACAAACTGTAATACTATGAGAACTTTACCTTGTATCTTGATTTCAGCAATATTGTTCTTCTCTTCACAAACATTGATACAGAAAGCATTCAACTTGGCAAACAGCCTGAAGTCAATAATGTCACTATCTTTAGAGGATATAATCACTACAAATGAAACAAAGCATTCTATCACAGTGAAATCCTAGTAAAACTCTATTAAGGTTTTTTTCCCTATGTTAAGTGAATCACAATTCTGTTTTTAAAAAGTGAAATAAGTCAGACAGAAAAAGTTAAGAACTATATGATTTCACTCATATGTGGTATATAAAACTGAAAGCAACAAATGAACATATAAGAAGAACAAAAACTCATAGACACAGACAACAGTATTGTAGTTACCAGAGAGAAGGTGAGTGAGTAGGGATAAGAAAGGGTAAAGAAGGGCAAATATATAGTGATGGAAAAAGATCTGACTTTGGATGGTAGACAAAATGCAATATATAGATGAGGTAGCATAGAACTGTACACCTGACATCTATATACTCTTATTAACCTACGTCACCCAAAAAAATTTAGCAAAAAAAAAAAAAAAATTATAAAATTCTTAAAGATTTAAGATACTTCTTTTGCTTTATATATTCTGTAGAATTTTCGTTTCTAATAATGTGATATACTACTTTTATCATTTAAAAGCAAGGGAAAAATTTAAATAAGATAAGGACATTGAAACTCAGAGAAGTTCAGTAATAGTTTAAGCAGCAGTCAGGATTTAAACTGATTCTCTCTGATCCAAAATCTAGGCTCCTAACTCATTACCTGCTATCCCTATACCCCTGACCTCATGTCTCTGGATCTTAATTTCCTTATTTGTAAAATGGAAGGGAAAGCTAATGCTCTATGGAACCCCTTCAGGAGCCACTAAGAGGGTATGAAAAACTCAGTGTATATATTGGTCCTTTTCCTTTATAATCCACCAAAAATCAACCACCACCACCACCAAAATAAGAACAGACATTTTTTAAAAACAAAAACATTAATTATAGCCCTGACCGGTTTGGCTCAGTGGATAGAGTGTCAGCCTGCGGACTGAAGGGTCCCAGGTTCGACTCCGGTCAAGGGCATGTGCCTTGGTTGAGGGCACATCCCCAGTGGGAGGTGTGCAGGAGGTAGCTGATCGATGTTTCTCTCTCATCGATGTTTGTGGCTCTCTATCCCACTCCCTTCCTCTCTGTAAAAAATCAATAAAATATATTTAAATATATATATATATATATATTAATTATATTTGGTTCACATTTAAGGTACCCATGAAAGATTTAGTTTGAAGAAAAGAACAAACATGAAGAAAATGGCCTGTAAATGACTGCACTGTAAAGTCCCTTAAAATTCCCCATGCAGCTCCAGAATTCTAAAACCCTTACTGACAAAAAACCAACAAGCTGTTTTCAGACCTTTCGGCAGAGCTGAATTTTTTTGTTGCTTTTCAGTTGAAATTTGTACTTCCTTTGTATCACCCATCTTTTGGCCATTTGATGGAATAACGGTTGTCAGGTAATTAATAGAAGAGAGAAGAGCTTGTGTTTGCAGCAGCAGGTTTAAAGATGAAAAAGCCACCTAGAGATGTTTAAAAGAGGAAAATTAGTTTCCCAGGCCAATTATACCATTAGTCTCCAAGATGAAACTAAAAGGCTCCTAGCTAGGCTTGCATCCTGCCTTCCACAACTTAGAAGGAAGACAGGAGAGGAAGATTCTTAACACACCCCTGAAACAGGAATATATGCAGAGTAAATTACACTTAACTTACCTCAGTGGTTCATTTGAGTACCAAAGTAACCTAATTAATGTATATTAGTAGCATAATTATCACAGAGAATATAATCTGCATGTCATGGCCATCCCAATATTCAACATATATATGGGTTCTGGAATCTGCAATTGACTATCATATGAACAGGTAAGTTAGAATATGAAACTCCAAAAGTCAAGAAATTACTTCAAATGTGACATTCATGAGATTTAAATGTAAAAACTACAATTACAGCCTTGCCCATATGGCTCAGTGGATGAGTGTTGATCTATACAGCAGGAGGTAATGGTTAGATTCCCAATCAGGGCACATGCCTGGTTGTGGGCTAGATCTCTAGCAGGGATGGCATGTAGGAAGCAGCAGATCAATGATTCTCTCTCATCATTGATGTTTCAATCTCTCTCTCCCTCTTCCATCCTCCCTGAAATCAATTTTTTAAAAAAATATTTTAAAAAGTACAATTATAAGTGAGCTCTCGGTCACTAAATGATCTTCTAAAACCAAAATGATGGCCCTAACATTTAAAAAGAAACAAAGAATACATAACATAAAGAAGAAAAATATTAAATTTTTTTGAAACAATGACCCCAGAAAGCTAAAATATTAGATTTTTTTGAAACAATGACATCAGAAAGCTAAGAAGACAATGCAAATTGCTTTCAAGAATATGTGATTTCCTAATTGAAAATTTAAAAACTTTTTAAAATTTTTGTTTATATAAAAGAATTTCTTTGCAATACTTCAAAACAAGTGGGTATAAAAATTATAAAGAGAAAGTTCAACAATAATCAACAGATATCATATCTCTCAAAAGTGTAATCTAAAACACATTTCTTTCATTTCCTTTACAATGTAACCCACAACTACATTTTGCCTATTCTTCCTCTATACAACTACCTTAGTATGGCTCCAAGAAGTACTCAACATCTCTCCTTGTAATTCACATAACTTTCTCAGCCCTGCATTAAACAACAGTTATTTAATTTGATATATTTAAAACTGTTCTTTATAAATCAAAGTTTCCCTTCTTTATATATAACTAGAAGCCTGGTGCACAAAATTTGTGCATGGGTAGGGTCCCTAGGCCTGGCTGGTGATCAGGGCCAATCAGGGCCTTCTGGCTGGCCGGCTAGAGCCTTCCTTCCCTGGCTACTGGCTGCTGGCCGGGACCTTCCTTCATTCTGTGCCATTCACTGGTGGTCAGCACACATCATAGCAAACAATCAAACTCCCAGTCTCTTGGTGTAACTCCCAAGGGGACAATTTGCATATTAGGCTTTTATATATATAGATTAGGATGTGATATAATAAGTACAAACAATAGTTTCAGTGCTCATGAACACAGAATATTTTATCTATGAGTTTGATTTATAATTTTTATTGGTTCTTGATTATCTCATCAAATTACCCAGTCAATATTCCTTCAAGGATACCAGGAGACTTTCAGAGTAGGTAATTTTCAAACAGGTTATATTCTTTTAATAGAATTTCTTACCTTAACTGTTTGTTCAGTTTTTTCAAAAGTAGTTTGAAAACTAGGTCCATTCTTATCAGCCTAAAAAACAAACAAACAAGAGTTCTAAAGAACTTAAGACCAAAGTAAATAAAACACTTATTTATATCTCTAGTTTATATTGCTACAATTGTATTTTATATACACTATATATTTAATATTCTTGTCATTTTAAAGTTACATTGAAATAATTTATTATAATCATGCAAAATTGTCCTCTTCAAACATACAACATTCACTTGTGGAAAATGCAGCTAGGAATCAGAATTATAAACTCTGAAGGTTGGAAGGTTTAAGGGTCATCTAGCATATCTATCACCTAATGCTTAAATCTCTACATAAAGTCTTTGCCAAGTCTATTTTATGATACCTCCAGTGAGAAAAACCTCATTTTCTTACAAATTCAATCTTTAGAAAACTTTGATTTTGTGAGGTCTTTACACTGAATAAAAATCTATCTCATTGGTTCAAGTTCTACTCCTTGGAAATATACATAGTAAATTCAAAGTTTTACCTTATGTGAGGTTTATCTTATGTGAGGGAGTTTTCCTGCCTGCCTGTTCCCATAATGCTTTGTGCTCTTCTTTATTAGAGAATCACATTGTTTTCATTGTTTTTTATCTATCTCCCTAATAGTCTTCATCTCTGTAACGCAAGTACCTAACAGGACCTAACACATAAAGACATTCAATAGTGTTGAATGATTAAACAAATCAACTAAACTATAATAATCTAATATAATAAAAGAGAAACATGCAAATTGACCATTACCACCAGCCAATCAGAGCGGCTGTATGCAAATTAACCCGGCCGACAGCCATGGAGCTAGAGCAAACCAAAGGCTTCTGTTGCAACTGCCTGCCTAGGCTGGCTGAGCCTCTGCTCACAGCCACGCCCACCAGCCAATCAGAGTGGCTGTATGCAAATTAACCCAGCCAAGATGGAGGCTGGCAGGGCGGCTCTGCACTGGGAGCCTCCACGGCCGGCTGGCATAGCTGTGTCAGGTGTGTCAGCTCAGTGGGAGAGGGGGTCTGGCCTGGGGCCTCCTTGGGGTGTCCAGAAGCAGCTCTCCTGGGTCTGCTGCCTAGCTCCGACCCCGGGAGCCTCTGAGGAGTATCCAGGAGTGCCTGTCCCGGGTCCACTGCCTGGCTCCACCCCCTGGGGGCCTCCCCGGGACATGCAGGAGCACAGGGCCTCTGCAGGGTGTGCAAGAGCAGCCGTCCTGGGTCTGCTGCCTGGCTTTGCCCCCCGGGGTCCTCTGCGGGACATCCAGGAATGCCTGTCCTGGGTCCACTGCCTGGCTCTGCCCTGGGGGCCTCTGCAGGGTGTCCAGGAGCACCCGTCCAGGGTCCGCTACCTTCATCCGCCCCCCAGGGGGCTCCACAGGGCGTGCGGGAGTGTCTGCTGCATAGTGCGGAGAATGAGAAGCCAGTTCACTGCCCAGCTCCACCCTGGGTGTGTTTGTTCAGCAACAGGGCCCCACCGAGGGATTCTGCACCAGCGTCTGCCCCTGGCTTGCCGCCCAACTCTGCGCCAGGTGTGTCCCTCAGCAGTGTGGGCCCACCAGGCCTGTGCAATCGTGGGCCCTCCAGTGGGAAACGTCCAGGACTGCACTCACCAGCCTTCCCACCCCCCAGTGCACGAACCCTGAAGGGGTTGTGGGCAGCCTGAAAATGGCCCTCAGCCCCTCACCCAGGCTGGCCAGGCATGCCAGCAGGTGGACATCCCCCCCGAGGTGTCCCAGACTGCAAGAGGGCACAGGCCAGGCTGAGGAACCCCCACCCCCCGAGCGCACAAATTTTTGTGCACCGGGCCCCTAGTCTTACCTATAATAGACAAACATGTAAATTGACCGTCACTTCACTATGCTCACCAGCCAATCAGGAGAGTATGCAAATTAACCCAACAAAGATGTTGGTTAATTTGCATATGTAGGCGTAAAACAGAGGAGAGGGAGAAGCAAAGACCAAAGGCTCTGGCTGGAGTGGCGAAGACCCAAGGCTCTGGGGCCAGAGCAGCCAAGACTGTCCTGCCTAGGTTCCAGGTACTGGAGGAAACCGGTGCCGGCAGCCCGGGGAAGGGAAGGCCTATTGCACAAATATCTTCATGCAATAGGCATCTAGTAAAAGCATAATATGCTACTTAGACCAGACGTCCTTCCGGATGACCTTCTGGATGAGACCGGGGCTGTGAGGGAAGCCTGGTTCCCAGGTGCCAGAGGGAAGCTAGTGCCGGCAGCTGGGGGAAGGAAGGCCTATTCTTGCATGAATTTTGTGCATTGGGCCTCTAGACTTAAGTAAAGCTAAATATCATTGGTTCCTTCAGCATTCCTCATATGGTAAATTTTTGAGTCCTTAATTCTGGCACTTCTCTACTGAACCCAATTCAATTTGACTTTATACCTCTTGATATAGAATATTCAGACAAATGTAACCTATATATGCAATGAATAGAGGTAGGTGAATATACCCTAGATATTAAGAGTAGAACCTACTTCAAACCCAGGTTTCCACCTTTGGGGACAAGATGTTTAATAGCTTTGTAAAAATTCTACTCTATTCCTGTACTTAAGTGAAAAAGAAAGGTGTAGGAATGAAAAGAGAAACAGTAGATAGCCCTATGATTAAAACCTATGATACACATGCAGAGCCTGTAGTAATCTATTGTCATATTTTTCCTTTCAGGGGATACTTTGAGTAAACAATAAATATATAAACATGATATCGCCCATACCTTAATATACTCCACTTTTAAAAGATCTAATCCAGGTTTGTCAGAAGAGCTAATCAAGTGAAGTGGCTTTTTTTTGGATCCTAGATTAAAGAAAAAGAAAAAGTGTTTTAAATAAATTGCTCTTTTAAGTTTAGAATTTTCTAGATGTCTTATTCTTGTTTAAAAAAATTAAGTTTTAAAAGACTATCTGTCCATATTTGCATGGTTATTAAATGCTAAAGTTATCACTGGTGAAGAAATGAATTAATCCAACCCTTACTCTACCTTTCTCATCCAACTAAGAAAAAATCATGCATATTTATTTTCTTTGATTTTATACCTGTTAAAAATAAAGTCAAAATTTCTCTAAATATTTTAAGGCCATATATGCATTTGTAAGGCAGTAGAAAGAATCGAAAAATGTGAATTCTCGTTCATCTCCTTTATCAAAAGCTATTTAACTTCAGTTTTCTCAACTATATAACAAGGAGGTTTCACTAGAAATATATATCATATCCTGTTGAACTCTAATATTCTTTGAACAAATATTTCACTCTTATTAAATGATGTAAATAGTTTTTCTTTGTTTAGACCGAGAGAAGGCTTACATAGAAAAATATTTTTTATTGGAATGGAAATGTTAAATTTCTTTGAATTTAAAAACAACAGTAGTACCAGATGTCTTCTATATCCTTAAGTAGATATACCAAAGAACTGCCTCAAGAAGCTGTGGAGGGAGAAGTCACTTATCCATTACTGAATCCATCTTTTTTTATTATTATTTATAGTTCTAATACTACTGTTTCGGAGACATTTCAGAATTTTTCCTTGAAATAACTTTCCTTAAAGGAAAAAATAGCCTAGCAAATTTATTATTTGTATTTGTATTTGTTTCCCTTAAAATAGTAACATAAACTTTATCTTAACAGTGCTTACAAAAACTTACTAATATATAACCCCTTTTTTCCCGTAAACTGAAATTTTTAGTTTCAACCATTTAAAAAAAAAAAATACAAAGTAGATATTTTAACAAAAATAATAGGTAATTTTAATTAAAGTGGATTCACCCATTCTTTCATTCCTTATATAGCTCATGAGCACACAAGATATACACTAAAAATAAACTATAAGCACTTCTGAAAGAATTTTACATTCCACCATTTTAATTTTTATAATGTGGTACTGCTTCCCTAATTCAATAGAAAGAACAAGGACTTCAATATTATAACCCAGAAATAAATTTTAGGTTTGGCCATTCAAAAGATGCATGATCTACAGTAAGTAAACTATTTAACCTTTGTTTGTTTGTAAAATAGAAATAATACTACCATATAAAGGAGATTTATACAGACTCACCAATGTAGAAATAGATCATAGTCGTTAAGAATAGAGACCCAAGGGCCAGATTTCAAGGGTTCAGCCATTAACTAGGATGAATGACCTTGGATGAATTATATAAACAACTTTTGCTTTAGTTTCCTCATATGCAACCTGGAGATTTTAACATTGCCTTTCTCATAGCATTGTTATAAGAATTAAATGGGTTATTATAACAGTGCTATTTTTTATTATAAACGTTATATAAATGAAAGTATTTCAGACACAGAAAACTGGTTTTATATTTATTATCAGCTACTGTTTCCATTTTTATTTCTGTTACCTTGAATTTCATGGTAATCCAAGCTGATTTTCTTTAGGTAAGATACCGCAGTTAAATCAAATGTTCTCACTGTAGCCTCTGTTCCTAACTGAGCAACATTAAATACTAGAATTGTATCTTCTTGTTTATGTTGTTTGGTAAATTCCAAAATCACCTAAAAGAATCAATGAAAGGTTAAGTAGTCTGAATCATACTAAAAAAAAAATAAAACAAAATCATTCTTTGCACATATCATCGTGAGAAGCATAAACATTGTGCTCACACTTGTCTACTACCATTAACTTATTTACTGTGATTGGAAATTATCATCTAAATTCTATTATTGAGAATTATAACTATATCTATAGGAAATCATGATGAAATTTTATATCATTATTGATTTATATTTTTTAATTTAGCAAAAATGGAATGTATGGATTCTTCTGTAATATGATTTTCCTAAACTTGTGTCTCAAAAAAGAAATCATATTTAGTGATATAAGAAACATTCTCACTAAAATAAAAAGTAACAGAAGGATGTTCACTGTTATACTACTATTCAAATTTATTTATTTAGCAGATGAAAAATAAAATATATATGTGGCAATTTTTAAAACATGCAAGTTCTTTGACACTCCACAAGAGATGGAAAGTCTTTGTCCTTTACATTTGGGCAGGCTTGTTATTTGCCTTAATCACAGAGTACAGAGGGAATAATACTATAATGACTTCCAATGTCAAAAAAGGTTATGAAACTTCCACTGTGAATGCTCATCCTGAGGGAAGCTAGTTGCCATGGAAAAAGTCCAACTATTCTTGCCGTGTGCAGGAGTCAATGAGTAGGTAGGTATTCCAGTCAGCAGTCAGTCCTAGGTGAGCTCCTAGCCAGCAGCCAGTATCAATGGCCAGCTTCATCAGTGAGCCACCTCTGAGCCCCTCTGATACGTCAGGTCACTATAACATCAGTCATATCTGACTATAAGCATGTGAAAGACTATACACAAAAATTATTAAGCTGTACCCTTCCAGAATTCCTAAACCACACTTTAAGCAAAATAAAATAGCTATTTGAGCTGCTACACTTTGGAATAACCAGTGAGACAGCAAAAATGACTGAAACACTATAAATGGCGAAAAAAAGCAAAAATCATTAGCAGAGATAAAATTATATACTTAGAAAAACCCGAAGAATGTCACCTGAAAAACAGAATCTATATTAAAAACTAGAGGCCCAGTGCACAAAAATTTGTGCACTCTGGGGGGGG
>PVJC01008748.1:0-47684 GCA_004026665.1 Murina feae | reverse complement strand
CACTGAGGGGTCCCAGACTGTGAGAGGGCACAGGTCGGGCTGAGGGACTCCCTCCACCCCGAGTGCACAAATTTTTGTGCACCGGGCCCCTAGTACATGAATAAAAATGAGTAATAAGTGTGCTGAAAGAGGTTCATGGGGGGAAAAGAAGGACCTATGTAGCACTGTCAACAATAAGGATTAAAAGGAAAAAAAAAAAAGAAAACACGCAAGTCAATTAAAAATTAGGCAAATATGTGAATAGACACTTTACTTAGAAGATGTATGAAGTACAAATAGCATATAAAAAGATATGAAGCCCTGACTGGTTTGGCTTAGTGGATAGAGCGTTGGCCTGTGGACTAAAGGGTCCCAGGTTCAATTCCGGTCAAGGTCATGTACCTTGGTTGCGGGCACATACCCAGTGGGGAGTGTGCAGGAGGCAGCTGATCGATGTTTCTCTGTCATTGATGTTTCTAACTCTCTATCCCTCTCCCTTCCTCTCTGTGAAAAATCAATAAAATATATTTAAAAAAATAAAAATATGTGCAAAATCATTAGTTATTTGCAAAATAAAAATTAAAATGATAAGATAGCATTGTGCATCTATTACATTATGAAAATAAAAAAAACTGACAAAGCAAAATGCTGGAGAGAATAAATCTCATGTACTATTAGTTGGAACACAAGTTATTACTATAAATTAGTTGTCAGTTTCTTATAAATATAAAGTTGCAGCTACCATATACTGCAGTCATTTTACTTTTAATTATTTACCAATGTGTGTCCATTAATAGGTGCATAGATAGAAAAAATTGTGGTGTATGCATACAAAATATATTACCTAGAAACATTAAGGAATGAATTGAATTGTTGATACCCATAACTAAAGGACTATACATCCAAATAATTATGCTGACAGAAATCAGACCAAAGAAAGTACATCCTATAGATTTCATTTACATAAAATTTTAGAAACTTCAAGTGATTTCATAGTAAAGAAAGCATGTTAGTAGTTGCCTGAAAATGGGTGTATAGGAAATCACAAAGGGGCATAAAGAAAAATTGGGGGAAAACGAATATGTTCATTACCTTGATTCAAAACTTTCAAAGTATTCTGTGAGATAACATATTTTAAATATGGTTACTTCTGGGAGAGTTTTAGATTTAGAGGAAAATTGCTAAGATGGAGCAAATAGTTCCCACATACCTCAAATCCAGTTCCCTCATTATTAACATATTAATGAATGTAATAAATTTGTTATAATAAATGAATCAACATAAATACCTAATGTATTTTCTCTGTTCCAGGTTCCTACACAGGGTAAATATTACCCTTAGTAATGTCTCTGTAGGCACCTCTTGGCTGTGACCCTTTCCCAGACTTACCCTGTTTTTGATAACTTGAGACATTTGACATTTGAAGGGTAATAGATATTTTGTAGAATGTCAATCAGTTGGAGTGTGTTTAGTGTTTTTCTTCTGGTTAGACTAGGGCTATGGTGTTTGGGGAGGAAGAATGCAAAGGTAAAGTTTCATTTTCATCATGTAATGCCAAGGGCAGATAATATAAACATGAGTCTCTTTTGCTAAATTGCTAAAAAGACTAAATTCTAGTCTAAAAATCTACAAAGATCAGTTTTACACAATGGAGTAATGCTTACATGTATATACACATAAGCATTTTTAAACATGTAGATTATTACATTTTTCAATTTCTATCCAATAGGGTATATATATTTTTTGTTTAAGTGCAGACTAATTCATGCTACTTGAGAGGAAAAGAATCCTTAGTAAAGTCAAAGAACATATACTGGTAGATATACAATATTTTATCAGATTCTGGCTAGTGATGGGAGGTGATTCGTCTTGCACCTTTTGGATGTCTGTATGGATTATTAGCCTTATTCTGGACTATCTTCCCAAGGATGTTTATTTAATAAATGAAGTAATTTGTGTAACAAATGGCCTCGGGAAGGTAAAGTGTTTCCCTTCTAAAGAATAAACTTAAGAAATTTCTCCCACTGGTGCAACGTTTGCCTTTTGAATCTTTTCTTACCTTGGGGTTCCTCTCCTGTGACTCATACCACGATGTGTGCAGCACCACCTGGATGTCCGTGCATCATCACATGGATCTTGGGCAGCAAGGACAAACTGATGTGAACTTGAAGCTCATTTGCCTGTTGTGCAATAAGCAGTAAAGTCCATGTTGCTTCTCTCAACAACAATAAAATCATGGCACACTGAATTTTTAGCTTGTGAGTAAAGTAAAATCTTGGACATTTTACAGTTATTGACAATAATAAACAGATACATTCTTAGAATTTCTTCTACTATATGCCAAAAATATATATTCTCCTGGCTTCATTTTATAGACTCAAAACCAAGTTGTAAATAGAAAGGAAGGTAGGAAGGAAGGAAGGAAGGAAGGAAATAAAGAAAGAAAAGGAAAGATAAAAGGAAAGGAAAAGTAAAAAAAAAAAAAAAAAAGACTCCATTTATTATTTAACACCTTAAACAAAGCTAAAAAGTGCTTACCCCATCCTAGTCACTCTTCAAGATATACAGTAGAGAAGCGAATAACTTAGTGCTATATTTATGGATTACACTTCCTAATTATTCATAAAGAAAATAAAAGTACAGATAATTATATATACTATGAAAGAAATTGAGACAATTGGAGAGAATGTGATTAATAGAGGGTTACATTAGATGAAATAATAAAAATGTATTCTTAACTCAGAGACTTAATCTGGAGACATGGTTTAGTGAAAGAAGGCCCTGCATTCCAGTGAAGAATCTGCTATTTCTTAGTTGTGAGTCTCTGCAAGGAGATAATCACTGTCATGCTTAATGGTATTTTCTCTGATTGTAACGGGTTGACATGCTGTAAACACAGTTTAACATAGTAGAATATGGACTGAAAGTTCAATATTATAACTATTAGTAATACTTTACCAGAATTCTTGTACACCAAATTTTTTTCGTAGACATGGCCATCCTTTGTTTTTGCCTGTATTGACTGTATATTTTTCACAAGTATCAGTGCCCTTTGCTTATATTATAGGGTATTGTGTTCAAAGTCATTATTCTTGATAAATAAGTTTCTGCAATGTCTCAGGATTATCTAATCTAAAAAAAGAGTACTATTGAAATTGACCATTTCTACGGGACACCTAAGCCATGCCCACCAGCCAATCAGAGCAGCTGTATGCAAATTAACCCAGCCAAGATGGAGGCCGGCAGTCACGGAGCTGGAGTAAATAGGCAGTTTCCGTTGCAGCAGGAGTAAGGTGTCTGCCGGCTGACTGGGCTTCTCTGTGCTCCAGGCAACATACTTACAACATTGTTGCAATTATAGAAGCCTCAGAGCTGAAACAAACAGCAGGCCTGGGCGCAACTACTAAGGCAACATTCTTTCAATTATAGAAGCCACAGAGCTGAAGCAGACAGGAGACTTCATTACCTTCCTAAGCCTCAGCTTAAAGGAACAGTATCAATTATAGAAGATAAACCCCAGAAACCTGCTTCCAGCCAGCCTTGCTGGGACATTGGGTCAATGGGAGCTGTGGGCACCCTGAAAGCCTGAAAACAGCCCTCAAGCCCGCACCCAGGCTGGCCACACCCCAGTGGGGTGAGGGACCCTACTGGGGGGCTTGGTCAGCCTGCAAACAGCCATCATCCCCTCACCCAGGCTGGCCAGGTACCCCAGTAGGGACCCAAAATCTGAAGGGACTGTAGGAAACCTGAAGATAGCCCTCAGGCCTGCACCCAGGCTGGCCACACCCCAATGGGGTGAGGGTTCACACTGGGGGGCTTGGCCAGCCTGAAAACAGCATCAGCCTCTCACTGTGGCTGACCAGGCACGCCAACAGGTGGACATCCCCAGAGGGGTCCCAGACTGCAAGAGGGCACAGGCAGGGCTGAGGGACCTCCCAAGTGCACAAATTTTGGTGCACTGGGCCCCTAGTTGTTTTATAATACTACTACAGGCCCGGTGCATGAAATTTGTGCAGGGGAGGGAGGTGCTCCTCAGCCCAGCCTGCACCCTCTATAATATGGGACCCTTTGGGGGATGTCCCACTGATGGTTTAGGCCCAATTCTGCAGGGACATTGCAGGATCTGGCAGTTGGACATTCCTCCCACAATCTGGGACTGCTGACCCCTAACCACTTGCCTGTCTGCCTGCCTGATTGCCCCAATCACTTTGCCTGCTAGCCTGATAGCCCCTTAACTGCTCCCCTGCCATCCTGATTGATGCCTAATTGCTCCTCTGCCAGCATGATCATCCCCAACTGCCCTCCCCTGTCATCACAATCACTCTCAACTGCCTTCCTCTGTGGGGCTAATGGAACTGGGGGACTCTGGCTGGATGAGGAGGGGCTGAGGGAACTTGGGAACTCTGGCTGGATGAGGCAGGGCTGAAGGGACTGGGGGACTGAGGTTGGATGAGTTGGGACTGAGGGGACTGGGTGCTGCCATCTTGTGGCTGTGGGCGCCGCCATCTTGTGAGGGCATGGTAGTTAATTAGCATATTCCTTCTTTATTAGATAGGATCTTAAGTCATTCTGCAGATATAAGTGTAGGCCTTGAATAAATACTACCTGGAGCAAATCAAAGAAACTAAATAGCCTCCCCTCTTTTACCTAAGATATTGTTTTCTCTACATTTGGTTAAAAAAAAAGGGGGGGGTATATAATTGCATTTTTGCTAAATGAACTTTGGGCTATTCAGAATTGTTTTCTGTAGAATATAATTTAGAAATTTTGATATAAGGATTTTTATTTAATAATTTCCAAAAGTTCTTTCTGTACATTAATCTTCTCACATCACAAAGTCATAAATGCATAAACCTCATAGTCTCATGTTCAAATCCAGGGAACTATTTCTTGTAAATTAAATGAAATTTGAATACACATCCTTTATAGTAAAAAAGACTATAGGAGATTTAAAAATTTCATATTTAATTTTGGATTTAATAAACAATATTACATAAATTAAAATTTGTAATATTATATCTTAAAAATTCAAAGTTTAAATGTAATATATTCTTTGTTGAAAATTCATATTTAATTTACTCTCCTATGTTACTGGAATGAAAATATAGTAAAAAAAACCCCACAGATTTTCTAAGAGTCACATAAATAAGATCTGTAATTTTGGCCCTTTTTTTCTTGTCAGAGGCTCTCTGACCAATCTGTATTTCACAGATTTTACATTGCATTCATCAGAATCATCTCTGGTGCTTGTTGAAAATTCAGATTTCTAGACTCCTAGATAGATATGTTAACTCTGAGTTTGTGTGATGGGTTTTTATAAAAGTTTACTAGGACCTTATTTGTACTTGAAATGTATACAACTATTGCATTAATGTAATAAAAATAAAATGTCTGACCAGGCTACTAGAGTGTTTATAACTGTAATTTAAATAAGTGAAACAAATACATAAAAATTGGTATATTTTTGGAATTTTTAATAAGCATATTATGCTATCAGAGTAGTAAATAAAAAGTTATAATGGTGGTGCCTGGCTGGTGAGGCTCAATGGTTGAGCATAGACTTATGACTTAGTAAAAAAAAGTTATGACAAATCTATAATAATAAAAGCGTAATATGCTAATTAGACTAGACAGCCAAATGATCTTCTGGATGTCATTTCAGATGTCCTTCCAGATGAAGCCGCAGTGGTGGGGGCCAAGACAGAGGCAGTTCGGGGCAATCAGGCAGGAAGGCAAGCAGTTAGGGGTGATCAGGCAGGCAGACAAGCAGGTAGAAGCAATCAGGAAGGCAGGCAGTGTAGTTAGAGGTGATCAGGCAGGCAGACAGGTGAACTGTTAGGGGCATAAGGCAGACAGAGTGGTTAGGGGAGATCAGACAGGCAGGTGAGCAGTTAGGGGCAATCAGGCAGGCAGGCAAAGGTGTTAGGGGTGATGAGGCAGTCAGGCAGAGGGGTTAGGAGTGATGAGGCAGGCAGGCAGAGTGATCAAGTGTGATCAGGCAGGCAGACAGGCAGGCCAGCAATTAAGAGCCAGTGGTCCCTGATTATGAGAGGGATCTAGCCTATACCAGCAGTCAGACATTCCCTAAGGGGTCCTGGATTGCAAGAGAGTGCAGGCTGAGCTGAGGGACCAACCCCCGTGCATGAATTTCATGCACCAGGTCTCTAGTAATTATATAAAAGAAAATAATTTAAGATTATTTTTTTCAAGTTTCAGTTATTTTTAGTTAAAGAAAAATAGTCTTTTACAAGGGCAACAAAGTGAACTGAATGTCAGAAGAAAGCAGGGAGTGGGCCTCTCATAAGCTCTTTCTCTGAAACCTGGACTTGAGAAAAGAGGGCCTCCTGGGAACTCAGGGTGACTGGCTTTTGTTGGGTGGGGCAGAGCTGCAGCCCACATTGGTCACTGGATTGGTCTGCATGGGCTTGCAGGTGATGTTCACCTGCCGGTTGGTTGACATGATTAACACTATTATTCTTGGGGCCATTAAATTAAGGAATGATGCATGGAGCCAAGAGAGTGGCTTATGCAGTTGGATTCTGGATCACAATCAGGAAGTAGTTTTTATCTGCCGCAACCATAATGTCATTTTTCTTGGAGTGAATTTGAAGAAAAGTAAGGGGTTCAATTGTGGGGTTCAATTTCATGCAGGGTGCTGGGGCGTTCCAGATGAGGTTTTGCGTGAGGGTGGTGTACTGTGTGGTGGTGGGATTGTCTGTGGTAGTTTTAGTGGGAATGCCTTCTGTGTTCACCATGATGATTCCTTGCACTTCCTCCTGGCTCTGAAGTGTCTTCTCCACCTCTGTCATGTTGGACAGATCGGGTAGCTCTTCATCACCAGCAATGCCCAGCCAAGATCATTTATTTTTTATTTTTTCAAAATATGTTTTTATTGATTTCAGAGAAAGAAAAGGAGAGGGAGAGAGAGAGAGAAACATCAATGATGAGAATCATTGATCAGCTACCTCTTACCCACCCCTAATCGGGGATGGATCCTGTAACACGGGGGGCATGACTGGGAATCCAATTGTGATCTCCTGGTTCGTGGGCAGATACTCAATTACTGAACCACACCAGCCAGGCTAAGATCATTTATTTTAAAAGTTATACTGCTCCTAATCATTTATTATATATATCTCCCCCCGCCCAGCTTCATTTAGTCAGCTTCTAAGAAACATTTTTTAGAACTTAAAGCCAAAAGTTTGAGTTTGGTTCTCTATAGTTTCCTTGTATGCTCTTTCCCCTAAGGCAATAACCCTCAGCCTATTCTTTCTAAATGAAGTTATAATTTGTATGCACTGAATTTCAAAACAAAATTATGTTTACAGTTGATAAATTAGCTCTGTTTTAATGGTGAAAATGCAGCTAAATTATTGAGAAGAAAATACATATCAAGAAATATTTTTAAATAATAATTTTAAACCAGAAACAAGGCCCCATTTTAGTTATTTTAGCTATATAATTTATAATTATATAGTTTTAATTGTAAAATCATGAGAGCAAGGAAAGAAATGATCATGATGTGAACTTTACCAGAAAAAAAAAAAAAAAAGAACAAAAGAACAATCCAAGAGTAATTGTCAAAGAAAGCTGGAGTAACAATTGCAGCTGCAGTAACTAGTTTAGAAAAGGAAGCTAAGAACTAGAGTTCTGCCTCTTGGTCAAATGGTTAAGACTTTCTAAGTCAATTTTAAGGCTTGGGGTATAATATTGTAATATCCTATTTGTTGGTGGTATATTTGAGGGGGAAAATAGGTATATAAAGTGTTTAGAAATATCTGGCATATAGAAAGCACTCAGTAAATCATGATAAATGCAACTATGCAAAATGACAAATACAGATTAAATATGCATAAATAGTAAGAAAGGGCTCCCTGAAGGTTGTATTGCTATACACGGATTGATAGCGCAAGAAAAGACAGCAGGGGCACAATGAGCTCAAATATGGTTCTGAATGATAGGTTATTTCATATAAGTACCCCCAACACTACATGCAGGGTAGAATAAAATATGGAGAGTGAGATCTCATAGTAGATATTCTAAAAGGTTCTAATCAGCACTATCATGTCCTGAAATATATGTTTGTGTTTATATGTGCATGTGTATGTCAGGATGGGCAAAGTGAGATAGAGCAAAGCTTGGGAAGAGGTCACAGTTGTGAAAGAAGAGAGGGGTAAAGCAAGGTAACTAGTCCATGGAGCAGAGAACAAGACAGGTAGCAAAATCTGAAGGAGCAAACCATAATGAAAGTTTGGGTGTTCTGTGCTCAGGGGACATACGGGAGCCCAAGGATTATCCCTGAAGTCTTTGATCCGGACCTTAGTTTTGGTTAGCAGGTGTTGGAGGGGGACATTAAAAGGAGGTGACTGATGGTTGACATAAGAGCGAATGTACCCAGGCAATCGGAGGTTCCTCACTTCCTTCTCTGCCCACCAGCCCCATATGAGGACTCTTTTAAGGACACAGCCTAGAGAGAGCAATGTGTTGTTGAGACCATTCAGCCTGAATGCATGACTGAACCCAGTTAAACACTCCACACACTTTAAGAGTCTGTGGATGGTGCAGAGATCTACTTGTCTTGCATCTCCCAAGACTAGCCTTGTATATAACTTCCCTTGCTTAGTGAACCTGCCACCTACCAATCTGGACTGTCCTGCCTCTTTCTTTGATCTCTTCTGCTCTACATGGACAAGGGCAAGTTTCATATATACCATCTCCCCCACCCCGTGAATTCCTGAATTTATGAACCAATAATTGGAGAGACAGTCAGGATACAAAAAAAAAAAAAAATTGAGGGGAAAGGGATTTGTAGGGAAAATCTCAAGTTGGCCATCGACCTCTATGTGGGAAGGAATGGCACATACACACCAGTTACTTGGATGCTTTTGCTGGAGGATATATCGTGCTCTGAGGCAAGGAGGAGAAAAGAATGGCTGATGCAGCAGATGGTCTTTAATGGTGGGCCAGGTGGCTGGCCCCCAATGCCCAAGTAGAGTCTGAAGCTCTGTTAGGAAGTTGAAAGAAGCACTGATGTTAGAGAAGGACATATGGCTGTCCACCACTGTGCTATCTCTGGGGCTAGCACGCAAGGTGGGAGAGCAGGATAATAGATGGGAGACTTCAGCATGCCCTTTTGAGAGTCTTGGATTAAGGTCTGAAAGTGGTGACAAAGCCTGATTGTGGCCACCCAAGACAAGCCTTGTGTCTAAGTCCCCTTGCTGATTAAGTGTGGCAATTACCAACCTAGAGTGGGCTGCCTCTTTCTTCAGGCTCTCTCTGCCCTCTGTACGGGAGCCAGTTTCAGACTTTTACCTGCAAACCAATAGCAGGACAACATATTAATGCGAGGGCTGGGATTGTGCCTGAGATTCCACTGGGAGTGAGGGTTTAAGGTCTGACGTAGATTTTGATCAGGTGATTCCTTTAGTAGATTCAATTTTTAAGGCATTATGCTAATTTCTTATTTAAGCATTCAATTATTATGTATCTATTGAGACTCTATGATCTTTCTTTATGTTGATGGCTTTTCTCTTATCCCACTTATAAAAGGGACTGAAATAGCGGAGAAGGGCCATAGAGGTCCTTACATTAATTTAGAAAACTTAATTTCCTGATAAATGAGGTTTCCTGGAGGTGAGAAGGATGGTCACAGAGGTGTAAATGTTGTCTCTGCTATTCCTTCTCCACACCAATTAGTGATTCATTTGGCTTCACACTTTATAGCAAAATACACAGTTTAATAATCAGAAACATTCGGCTTATATCAAAAGGTTAATTTACAAAAGAGAAAATAGATTATTTTATAGAAACAAGCTCAGTTTGACAGAAGGAAGCATGTTGCTTACTAGTATGTGTTATTTGAACAAATTTCAAACAGAATAAAGGTATAAGCATATTTTAAGAGGCTAATTTGTATAATTTCTTTGTTTTTCCAGGCATCCCTCCATCTTCATTTTCTTCCAATATCCAAGTTAGGATAACTACTCATATAGCAACCTGAAATTCAAAGGTAGCATTTATGTCCTGGTTACATACTAGTTAATTTTGCAGTGTGAAAGTGATTTGTTGTAATTTGTTGTCAAAATAAAATGGTTGTTTTTTATTTGGTGATACTGTCATTATCAGATCATTCTTTAAAAATATGTAGTGGAGACTCTTTCTTTCTTCTTTCTTTCTTTCTTTCTTTCTTTCTTTCTTTCTTTCTTTCTTTCTTTCTTTCTTCTTTCTTTCTTTCTTTCTTTTTTTAAATCTCTGATATTTAAACAAGTGCCTTGAAGCCTTAAAGTGGGCTCAGTGAATATTCATTCATTGTTGAAACAATATCATCTCAACTTAGTCAAAAATTTCCAATTTTTATTCTTCGATTGCCATTTGTGTATTTCATCTGTGCTGCTTCCCTCTTGAGAGGAGATTGGAAAGAAGTGAGGAGAGTCATGAAAAGATGTGTGCTCCCATTTCTCTCTCTCCCTCTGTCTAATGGTTTTGCATAAAATTTGAATCGCGCAGCCCTTCCTGTCCTCTCCCCCACAGGAACACAGCATTTTGTTAATAACTCCATGGAGGTGGTTAGTGCTTGTTTGCAGGTAGCCTTGGGGTTAAGCAACGTCTCGTCAGTGTGGTACATTTTCATGTCGTGAGGGTTTCCTTTTTACCCTGGATCTCGATAATCTATGCTTGCCAAACACTATCTAGATGAACTATTTTATAGATGTTTGCCTAGCTTTGAAGTTTTTATTAGGGCTGATAACCTTTTCAAAACTAAATATCAAAGAAGATTTCATTTTGTGGGAGAGGAATTTTTTACATGCTCTTATGCACTCTAAAAATATAAACTTAAGCTGTGGTGTAATGATTATGCATATATATCACTTTGTGTTTTACTATTCCGGGATATATGCACATTTGCCTGAGGGTATATATGATGATTAGTATAAAAACATAAACAGAGTGGGTGGTTGATACCAAAGCACAAATGAAGAAACATTTAATAAAATGTTTTACACTTGTTATTCTGCCCCGATCACTCCATTCAGGTGGCAATCATAGAATGTGACTATAAGATAGGAAGATATTTTACTAGCAGCAAATTCCAGAGTAATTTTGTGGGCTGCTAAGAACTGTCACTGGGTCCTCACTTGATTAGACTGCTGATGAGGAGTCTCAAATACCTTGTTCTCTCCTGCAGGCCATTTCCTCTTAATTCCTTGTCAGTTCAGAGAAATTTGTATGATTTGATCCACTTTCAAATATGAATAAAACACCTTATAATCTTTATTGAGATTCACAATGTCAGAACTCTGCATAAGAACAAGAGAGAGAGAGAGAGAGAGAGAGAGAGAGAGAGAGAGAGAGAGAGAGAGACTGACTTTTTCTTATCCTCTAACAAGATCTAATCCTTAAAAGCCACTTTCTCACTGAATTCTTAACATCTTGGTTGATATTATTATCATATATAATTTTGAGCATCTGAAAAGTGTGAACAAAATTTAAAACCTTTTTTGGAACTTGCTTTAGATGTCTCTAGGGAAGTCTAATGAAAACAAATAATTTTCAATACTAGGAAAAAATTTCAATAAAATGATGTTTTAAACTGAAAAATAATTCCATTTGTTGCTTTGTGAGGACTATTTTTTAATTTTATTTAAGTGAAAATCTATAACTCTTAGAACTTTTAGAATTTACTAACCTCATTGGAAAATAGCTAAATAACTGTGCTAGGAAGCCAATAAGGAACAAGTTAGTTTTGATAATTTTGAAGATTGAAAGTGATTTGTTATAATTTGTTGCAAAAAATGAAATGGTTGGTCTTTATTTGGTGACAGTGTCATTATCAGAGCCTTGTTTCAAAGAACACACATTTGAAGCCCAACTGGTTTGCAGTGAGGAACCTATTTTCTCTCAGATGGGAACACCATCTAAACTAATAAAAGCGTAATATTAAAATTGACCATTTCTTTGGGACGCCCAACAGCCAATCAGAACAATGGTATTCAAATTAGCCCAGCCAAGATGGCAGAGGCCCCGGCTGGCAATAGAGTGATCGCGCCAGAGCATGCAAGGGCGGAGGCCTGGCCTCCGCCTGTGTGTGCCCTGGAAGTCGATTCAGGGCAGTGGCGGTTGGCAGCAGGGCCGGGAGCTGGCTGCCTAGGCCCCGGCCCTGCAGCCTGGGCCTGGGAATAGAGCGATCGCGCCAGTGGTTGGTTCTGGGCGGCCTTGGGTGGGAGCCGGCCCAGCCCTCGGCTGGGGCTGGCAATAGAGCAATCGTGCCCATGGTGGTTCCAGACAGCAGTGAGCAGCCACAGGGCCGGGAGCTGCCAGCCCAGCCCAGCCCTGTGAGGCCTGGGAATAGAGCAATTGGGCCCACGCGACCTCAGAGGCTCAGTGGCGGGGGCTTGAGGTGGGTGCCTCCTCGGGGTCATGCCTGAGCATCCTCTGCCCTCGCGCAGAGCCTCTGCCACAGGTCCAGACACCTGCCTCCACCCTGGGAGCCTCCATGGGGCGTGTGTGAGCATGTGCCTGGCTCCACCCCGGGTGTGTCCGCTCAGCAGCATGGCCCCCCAAGGGACCATGCACCAGCATCCACTCCCTGGCCTGCCACCCAGCTCTGCACCAGGTGTGTCCCCTCAGTGGTGGAGGCCCACTAGGTATGTGCGATGGTAGGCCACCTGGCTGGAAACGTCCACGCCTGCACTCACCAGCCATCCCATCCCCCAGTGCATGAACCCTGAGGGGGCTGTGGCCAGCCTGAAAACAGTCCTCAGCCCCTCACCTAGACTGGCCATGCATGCCAGCAGGTGTACATCCCCCCCAGGGGTCCCAGACTGTGAGAGGGTACAGGCCAGGATGAAGGACCCCCTCCTCCCCTTGCTGAGTGCACAAATTTTTGTGCACCGGGCCCCTAGTCCTATATAAAACCATGTAATGCTTCCAATCCTTTTCTCCCCAGTTTGTTACTTAAGAACAGAGAGTGAATGTGAAGATCTTTGTCAGGCTCAGAACACAGAATTGGTTGAAGATGCTGACTACGTCACCACTGTAAGATGCTGACTACATATGCTTAGAATCTCAATCAGAAGTTAGAATATTTCACCTTAAAATTTATTTTAAAGGGCACATGATAACAAAATGAAGAAAAATCTGTTAAATGCCAGAGTATTGAAGCAATCTTTCAAATGTGGTTTTGTTTACGTTTATATTATCTAGCTAAAGACGATTCATGTAACCATTGAATATAGACATATAATTCTAAAGGTATCAAAACAATAGTGATTCATTACATATTTAATATGCATTTTCTCATTTAATGATTTGAATAATAAAGCTATAATTATACCTATATAGTTTCACATGACATTTTTGCTGAACTATTGAATGCAATAAAATATATTAAGTTCTAGGGGAAGAAAAGATTAGTAAAATAAATCTCCAAATTTCAAAGAGTTATCAACTTAACCTAAGAGATATATGTGTAAATATACAAAAATGATATAATTAGTAAATGCTATGATAATTCTAAGAGAACATGGATGGAGAGATAGCTTAATTAGTTCTAGGTAAAATTATTTATGTAATCCTCATACTAACCTGAAAGATATTTCCTAAAGTTTATTCATGGTTTTTCTCCCTAATATTCTCTTTTCCTCATTACTTTAAATATTCACTAGAAACTGATTCCCTCACATCAGCACTAAAACATGGTTAAATCTCTCCCATCCTAGAACACACATACATATGCACAAAAGTAACTGAGACTCAAGTTGTTGCTTACTTACTTTGGTATCTCTCTCCTTTCAAACCTACTTACACATCTTTTTATTTCTAGGTACACTTTCTCTTACAGAAAGCTAAAGTTGTCATCCTATATAATAAAAAGGTAATTTGCAAATTGACCATCATTGCCAGTTGGAGGTGGTTGGGCTGGCAAGGGAGCAGTTAGGCATGGATCAGGCTGGCAGGGGAGTGGCTAAGGGGTGATCAGGCTGGCAGGCAGAAGTGGTTAGGGGCAATCAGGCAGGCAGGCAGGTGTGCCAGCAGTCCCAGATTGTGAGAGGGATGTCTGACTGCTGGTTTAGGCCTGATCCCACATAGATCATGTGGGATCAGGCCTAAACCGGCAGTCAGACAGGCTGGGCTGAGGGACACCCTCCCCTCTCCACAACCCAGTGCATGAATTTCATCTACCAGGCCTCTAATACAAAATAAAAAGTAATTTCTTAAATTAAAAAAAATCAACAGTTTATATTATTTATTAGATTCCACATAACAAAATAAACTGATAAACAAAAAATAGATCTAAAGACATGGAAACATGCAATACAGAATTCTCAGTGGGAAGGGGAAGTAGGAGGTAAGAGATAAACTAAAGAACTTATATGCATATATGTATAACCCATGGATACAGAAAATAGTGGGGTGAAGGCCTAAAGAGGAGACAGGAGTGAGGAGGAGGGGGGGTCAATGAGGTGGTCAATATATATATTAAGAAGGTAAGTGAGGTCTCTCAATTAAATTAAAAAGGTGTATATTATGCCAATTTGTTGAAGTTAAATAAATTGAAAATTATTTGCTTGCTTTCAGCATATAGCTTTCTGCTCCTATTCACTTACATATAGATACATATATGTAGAATACATTAAAATTTTAATAATACTGATAATTTAAAACATGTGAATAAGAATAATCTCTGTATTCTTGTATAAGCTGTCAATTACTTTGTATTACCCTGAAATTCAGATAACTTGAGTTCAAGTTGCTTAAAATGACCTAGAATATTATTCTTGTTCTGATCCTAAAATTCTTCTCTGACCTCATCTCAAGATACAGGAGGAAGAGAGGAAATAGTGTGTGAGCTCCAGGGCAGTTATTTGGAGCCAGAACTTAATTCACATGGCAGCCATTTCTAACCCTCTTTGATGGTGCAAAGCGTCACTTAGGAAGCAAGCTTAGACAACAAATGGTAAAAAGAGAAAATGACTCTGGGATATTAGGATTTTAAGAAACTCTTAGTTATTTCTCAATATAATACGTTGTTTTGATATGTTGATGAACTTGTAACTGAAATTTTACTGATTCATTGTGTGTGATTCAAGAATAAGGGCTTACTTTAAGGAGAGGTCAATTTTTAACATAGTAAACGCAATAAATATTTGTTGAAAATAAATAAAAAAATAATTGGTATTGGTGCCCTTTGAAATAAGTATAGTTAATTTGGGTGGTCACAAAAGTAGATTTAGCATGAGTAATTTAGTATTTAAATGTATTATTATTATTATTTTAATTTAGAGAGAGAGAAACAACAACCTATTGTTCCACTCATTCATGCATTCATTGGTTAACGCTTGTATATGCCTTGAAAGAGGATCAGACCTGACCAGGGGTGGAACCCACAACCTTGGCATTTTGAGACAATCCTCTAACAGAAATACTGTCCAGGCTCTAAATGTATTTCAGTGGGTGAGACTAAGTTTTAGATTTTGTTTGTCATTTTTATACTAGCTCAGAAAGAATTACTATAGTTTGTTTTGGGATTCACCACTAAGTTAAGACTTGTGCCCGGCTGGCATGACTCAGCGGATTACCTATGAACCAGCAGGTACCAGTTCGATTCCTGGTCAGGGCATATGCCCATGTTGCAGTCTTGATCCCCAGTGTGGTGATTGCAGGAGAAAGCCAATCAATTCTCTCTCATTATTCATCATTGATGTTTCTATCTCTCCCTCTCCCTTCCTCTCTGACATCAATTATATAAATAATTTTTGTGACCTGTCCTTAATGTCACATTATTTTGGTATGAGACTTTGAACAACAGTTAGGATTAAGCATATCATTGTATATGCACAGATACTATGAGAATAATTATCCCACAGGTAAGACTGATAGCAAAAAAGGAAAGTGAATAAATGGCAATTCTTCATTTGATCTTGCCTACTTTTCTCAAACTATTTTACTAGGAGTAAGGTAAACACTCTTTAAGATGTTATTCCTATTTAATAATGAATTTTATTAATTGCTAACATGATTGTGAAATACAGTAACAAAAATAGAAGATATTACTGGGTAAATGTTTGTAAATTTAGTTTGGTGAAATAAGAAAAAGAATAGAACAGGATAAACAGGTCATCTAAGAAAGATGAGTTTAGACATTAGAACAATTGGTTTGGTAATGACAGGGGGAATGAGGTTTTTTGTATTTGGTTAGCTCAAAAAATATCCGTATGATATGTTAGAATATCCTTAGTTTCATCTTATACAAAAATTATAATTTCTCAATTATTATAAAAGTATTACCTAATTTTATGTTTCAAATAAATACACTTTAAGCCTATGAAATTAAAACTATCTGCTTATACTTATTATCTTAATTAGCACTGATAAATACTGCTATTTTTATAATCATGTATTAACTCATTTTTATACATTTTAGAAAAAATAGGTATATTGAGATAATATAGGAAGTAGATATTACTCTACAGTAAGTTTATGGGGTATCATTTATATACATATGCCTTCTTATTCCAAAACTACCTTATGAACTTGAACATGATTTTGAAAAAAAGAAAACTGAATGGCATAATATGAAAGTAACATGAAAAATGTCTAAATATAGAAATTAGATCTGGCTTTGTAGGTCATGGGTATTATAGCAATACTAGAGGCCCAGTGCATAAATCCGTACACAGGTGGGGTCCCTCTGAGTGGCCTGCAGGGATTAGGCTGAAACCCACAGTCCAACGTTGCCTGCAGCTCCTACCTGCTGCTCCTACCCCACTGTGCCTGCTGCGGGCTCGTACCTAATCAGTCCTGATCCAGAGAGGCTTGCATTGCCATAGCAGCACTCACCAGCCATGAGCCCTGCATCTGGTGCCCTCCCAAGGGGAGTGGCCTGTGGGATTGGGCTGAAACTGGCTCTATGACACCCCCCCCGAGGGGTCCTGGATTGCAAAGGGCATAGGCCAGGCTGAGGGATGCCACTGGTGTACGATCAGGCTGGGGAAGGACCACAGGAGGGATCCAGGGTGTGTCCAGCCCATCTTTGTTCAGTCCTGATCTGCCAGACTCCAGCAGCAAGCTAATCTACTGGTCAGAACATCTGCCCCATGGTGGTCAGTGCACGTCATAGCAAGCTGACGAGCAGCCTTAGCATATCCTATCTAATAAAAAGTAATATGCAAATTAACCATCACTCCACAGCAAAGATGGTGGCGCCCATAGCAGTGGGGCAGGATGCTGGTGGCATCACCCTGGCAATGTGAGCCCAGCAGGAGCAAGCAAGCATGGCCAGCAAGCAGCCCCCAGCAGGGCCTGCTCACAGGTCCCCATGATGATCCATGAGCAGGAAAGCACGACCTACAGGCAGCACACAGCAGGGCCTTCTCCCAGGTTGCCATGGTGGTCCACTAGCAGAACAGCGCAGCCCTGCAGGCAGCTGCCAGTGGGGCCTGCTCCCTGGTCGCCACAGCAATCCATGAGCAGAAAAATGCGACCTACAGGCAGCACACAACAGCGCCTGCTCTGGGGTCATTGTGGTGATCCACGAGCAGGACAGCTCTGCCCCACAGGCAGCACCCATCAGAGCTGGTTCCAGGGTTGCCATGGCAATCAGCAAGTAGGACAGCGAGACCCACAGGCATCACACAGCAGGGCCTTCTCCTGGTCGCCACGGCAATCAGCAAGCACCCAGCAGGCAGCACACAGCAGGGCCTACTCCCAGTCACCACTGCAATTGCAAGCAAGAAAGCCCGGCCCCGCAGGCAGCTGCCAGCAGGTCCTGCTTGTGGGTAGCAGTGGTGATCCATGAGCAGGCAAGCAGGGCCAGCAGGCAGCACCCCACCCTGGCCACAGCTCAAGGGAGAGAACAACACACAGGTGATGCCAGGAACCTAATAGATCAACACAGAGGGGCGCCTGCTGAGCCTCTGTGGTGCAGCTGGGGGCAGGCCCATAGAAGACACACACGATGCCTGCTCTGAGCCTCTGCTGACAGACTGTGGCCATCAGTAGGATATCCACTGAGGCCTCTGGGACTGTGAGAGGGGGCAGGCTGGTCTGAGGGACCCCCATTCACCCACGCATTAATTTTGTGCACCAGGCCTTTAGTCATTAGTATATTACATTTTGATTGTTTGTTTGGTTGTTCTGCTGTTTGGTCTATTTGTACATTACCCTTTTATTATATAGAACTAGTGGCCTGGTGCACATAATTCATGCACATTAAAAAGGGATTAATTAGAAGAAATATTTTAATATTGCTATTTGCTTTATCTCTATAATAGAAGTGTGGGAGATGAAAGGAAATTAGTAAAATGTATATGGAAATCTTCCTCCTATCAGAGTCTAGGGTGCACCATGGGACCCAGAGTCAAATCCCTGCCCACCCACGTGCACCTCAAAATTGCATGAGACCTAGACCTGGCCACCCCCTACACACACTGGGATAGATCCAGACCCAGCCAGTCCCACCCTTGTCAATCCCCGCCAGGTGAGGGGGTGCAGCCTCAGTCCCCTGGCCCGGTGTTGGGGCAGGGGGCATAGCCTGAAGTCCCCCAGCCCAGGCTGAGGTGGAGGGCGCACCTTGAGGTCCCCTGAAAGCCCTGCCAGGTGGGAGATGTGGCCTGAGATCGCCTGTCAAGCCTTGCTGGACAGGGTGTGTGGCCTGAGAACCTCCGGCCAGGTGCCAGGAGGGGAGCATGGCCTCAGGTCCCCTATCAAGCCCCTCCAGGAGGAGGGTGCAGCCTCAAGTCCCCTAGCCCAGAGCTGTGGCAGGGTGTGTGGCCTCAGGTCTCTTGGCCCAATGCTGGGGCAGGGATTACAACATGAGGTTCCCAAGCCTGGTGCTGGGGTGGGGGGTGTGGCCTCAGGTCCCCTGGCCCAATGCCAGGGCTGGGGGTATGGCCTGAGGTCCCCCATCAAGCCCTGCTGGGCAGGGGCACAGCCTCAGGTCTCCCCACAGTGCTGGGGCCAGATGTGCAGCCTAAGGTCCCCCAGCCTGGTGCTGGGTTGGGGTGTAGTCTGTGGTTCCCCTTGAAGCCCTGCCTGGTAGGAAGCGCAGACTGATGTCCCCTTTCAAGGCCCACAGGGGGAGATGCAGCCTCAGGTCCCTGCTGATTGCTCGTTAAGGCTTGGTACAGGAACTCAGTCTCTGCTGTGGGTGCAGCCATCTTGTGTTATGGAAACCCCTGCCTCTGCTGTGGGTGCCGCCATCTGTGTGATGGAGTGATGGTCAATTTGCATATTCCCTCTTTATTATATAGGATAGTTTAAAGGAATCCTGACCCTGACAATGACAATGACCCTAATTGTCAATTGATGATAGTTCATTTATACTTTTGCCACAAATAAACTGTAAGCCCTTATATAGGCTAATTAACCTCTTTAGAGAGTAGATTCCTTACTTATAAAATAATCAGATTAGTTTAAACACTAGTTCTCATTCCTGCTATCTCTAAAATAGGTTCTGGGACCCTACCATCCTCATGCATATCTATTGGATGTGAGGGCATCCAATATAGTGGCACATTTTCCTACTTAAGTTTGAAAGTGACTCAACTAAGTAAGATAAATGAAGAGAAAAATATCATGTTTATTATTCATGAAACTTATATTGGAAATTGTGGTTTATATTTGTGGGAAAATAAACCCAAGTTCACACCCCAAAATAAGATAAATACACACACCAGTAACCACTTTAAATAGAACCATTTCACATTTTCAGAATCTGTTCCTATACTATTTGTGCCGTGGAAGATCACAACAAAAATCTGTCTTTTCAAGGGACACTTTCTTTAAAACAAAAAAAAGTAGGAAAGCCCTATGTATTTAGGAATTCAGCAATGAACAAGTCCATCTACCTCTGATGGTGAGAAGTCACATGTAAGAGAAAACCCAGGAATACTATGCCAATTTATGTTCCTCCTCTTGAAATATCAAGAGTGAAGATGTATTTTCTCCTTCATATTTTGTTTATATTGGATGTAAATTATACATTTAAGTAAAATCTAAACAATCCTACACTCAGATTCCCAAGAGAGAATAAAAACCAATGTGTTTTGTGTGTGTGTGTGTGTGTTTTGTTTTTTGTTTTGTTTTGTTTTGTTTTGTAAATCTGGTCCTAGCTGGTTTGACTCAGTGTATAGAGCATCAGCCTGGGGACTGAAGGGTCCCAGGTTCAATATCGGTCAAGGGCACACGCAAGGGTTGCAGGCTCAATCCTTAGGGGGAGCATGCAAGAGGCAGCCGATCAATGATTCTTTTCCATCATTGATGTTTCTGTATCTCTCTTCCTCTCCCTTCATCTCTGAAATCACTAAAAATAAATTTTTTAAAAATCTACTCTTGCTTATCCAATTTACTTCTTTTTAAAATTATTTTTCATTTTTTTTCAGTTACAGTTGACATACAATATTATATTAGTTTCAGGTGTACAATCCAGTGACTAGACATTATATAACTTACTAAATGATCATCCCAGGAAACCTTATACCTATCTAAAACCATACATAGTTATTAGAATATTATGGACCATATTCCCTATGCTGTACTTTATATCCCTATGACTATTCTGTAACTACCAACTTGCACTTTTAAATCCATTCACCTTTTCCACCCATCCTCCTCAACCCCACTCACATTTGGCAGTGGTCAAAATGTTCTTTGTATCTATGAGTTTGTCTCTGTTCTGCTTGTTTATTTTTATTTTAAATTCAATTTTTGATAGATATATATTTACTAGAGGCCTGGTGCACAAAAATTTTTGCACTTGGGTGGGGGAGGGGAGAGGGTCCCTGAGCCCAGCCTGTGCCCTCTCGCAGTCTGGGAACCCTCAAGAGATGTCCACCTGCTGGCTTAGGCCCGCCCCCAGGGGATCGGGCCTAAGCTGGCAGTCAGACATCCTTCTGGCAGTCCGGGAGTCCTCAGGGGATGTCCACTTGCCAGCTGGGAGCAGGCCTAAGTTGCAGTCAGACATCCTTAGCACTGCTGAGGATGCAGAAGAGGCTCCTGCCATCACCGCTGTGCTGGAAGCTGTCAGCCTGGCTTGTGGCTGAACAGAGTTCCCCCTGTGGGAGCACACTGACCACCAAGGGGAAACTCTTGCATTGAGCATCTGCCCCCTGGTGGTCAGTGTGTGTCATAGTGACCAGTCATTCCCAATTGTTCTGCTTTTAGGATCAATTTGCATATTACCCTTTTATTATATAAGATAGAGGCCTGGTGCATGGGTAGGGGCTGGCTGGTTTGCCCTGAAGGTGGCCCATGTAAGGGTGGGGTTCCCGCTGGGGTGCCTGGCCAGCCTGGGTGAGGGTCTGAGGGCTGTTTTCAGGTTGACCAAGCCCCCCAGTGGAGACCCTCACCCCATGAGGGTGTGGCCATCCTGGGTGAGGGATTGATGGCTGTTTGCATTCTGGCCATGGTCCCCAGAGACTTAAGCTCCCAGGGAGGCTGTTTGGAAGCAGGTATCTGGGATTTATTTATCTTATATAATTAAAACTTTGTTGTCTTGAGTGGAGGCTATAGCCAGCCAGGGCAGGCAGGAAAGTTGGCTTCCTCCATCGCCAGGGCAACCAAGCCTCCTGCTTGTTCTATCTCCCTGGCTACCGAACGCCATCTTGGTTGGGTTAATTTACCTATGGTCGCTCTGATTGGCTTGGGTGTAGCAAAGTGGCACCAATTTGTATGCTTCTCTTTTATTAGTGTAAATTGCCATTTTATTGTTCATAATTTTTCTTTTTCTTCTTCTTAAAGACTCTTTAACATTTCATGTAATACTGGTTTGGTTGTGATGAAACTCTTTAGCTTTTTCTTGTGTGTGAAGCCCTTTGTATATCTTTTGATTAAAAATGATAACTTTGCCAAGTAAAGTAATCTTGGTTGTAGGTCCTTGCTTTTCATCACTTTGAATACTTCTTGCCTCTCCCTTCTGTCCTGCATAGTTTCTGCTGAGAAATCAGCTAACAGTCTTATGGGAACTCACTTGTAGGAAACTGTTTTTCTCTTGCTACTTTTAAGATTCTTTCTTTGTCTTTAACCTTTGGTATTTTAACTATGCTGTGTCTTGGTGTGGGCCTCTCTGGTTTCATTTTGTTTGAGACTCTGCACTTCCTAGACTTGCATGTCTATTTTCTTCAGTAGGTAGGAGAATTTTCTGTCATTATTTTTTTCAAATAGGTTTTCAATTTCTTACTCTCTCTCTTCTTTTTCCAGCACCCTCATGATGTGAAAGTTGATGTGCTTCAAGTTGTTCCAGAGGATCCTTACACTATCATGATATTTTTGGAAATTTATTTTTTTCTGGTCTGATTGGGTAATTTTTTATTTGTTTTTTTTTTTTTGCTATTTTTATTTGTTTTTATTTTGTTTGCTTCCTGATATTTTAAATTACTGATTAGATTCTCAGCTTCTATTCTAGTGTCGATTCTCTGTAAATTATTCTTTATTTCAGTTATTTTAGCCTTTATTTCTGAACAGTTCTATTTATGGTTTCTATGTCCTTTTTTATGTTGTTGAAATTCTCACTAATTTCTTGTAGCATTCTTATAAAAATTGTTTTTAACTCTTTATCTTGTAGTTTACTTGCCTCCATTTCATTTAGTTTTTGTTTTGTTCTGTTCTGTTTTGTTCTGTTTTGTTCTGTTTTGTTTTCTTAGAGATTTCTCCTGTTTCTTCATTTGGTTCCTATATATTTGTCTCCACGTTTTGGCTGCTTTCTTATGCTTATCTATAATAATAAAAGCATAATATGCAAATCAACTAATCAGCATTCTGGACAAAGCCACTGCTGCAGTTGTAGGATTGAGGCAGCCACTGTGTCTGTGAGGGAGGAACCGAGGCAGCCGCTGTAGCTGTGAAGGCCGACTCTTGCACAAATTTTGCGAATTGGGGCTCTAGTTTATATATATTAGATAGAGATGTTTCATGTGGTAGGTAGAGTGATCATATTTGGTAGGACAGAGTGGCATAGCCTCCCCAGTCACCCAAGCTGGGCACTATAAGTATGCCCCTGTGTGAGCTGTGTGCACTGTCCCATTTAATTGATTGCTGTGGTGTCACTGAGAGGGATTGACCCCCAGGACAATTGGCTGCCAGTACAGGCCACAACTACAGCAGAGAAGCTGCTGTGCAGAAGTCAACCCTATGGAGTATGACTTGCTCTATTGAGGCCCTGATACCTACCGAGTTTTGCCCCTTACGTGTGTTGCTCATGGAGGTGGTAGAGTTGTAATCTGGTATCAACCGATGCTGTCCAACAGGTACAATGGCTCTGGGGCCTCCCAGGAGGTGCAAAGTAAGCCACTGCCTGTGCCCTGCCTGGGGCCAATGAACACAAACTACAGAGTGATCTGCAGATGACTGCTATTTTTGTCGGGTTTGGAGGTGCCCAAAAGAGCCCGACCTGTGAACCAAGTCGGGTTGCTGAGTGCCAAACCAGGGGCCACTTAACAAGAGGTAGTGGATACGCAGAAGCCAGATGACGCTTCTTTACTTATGATTTTACTTTTTCTCTATAACCATTTCAACTAGGTGCTACAATATTCAAGGCCCTTTATCTTTTTTTCTTTAATCTTTATTGTTGAAAGTATTATATATTCCCCTTTTGTCCCCCATTGACTCCTTCTAGCCCTCCCTCACCCCAGGCCTTCACCACCCTATTTTCTGTGTGCTTGGGTTATGCATATATGCACACAAGTTCTTTGGTTAATTTCTTCCCACTCACTCATCCATCCCCGCCTTCCTTCTGAGATCTGACCGTCTGTTCCATGCTTCTATGTCTCTGGACCTATTGTGTTCACCAGTTTATTTTGTTTATTATATTCCACATATGAGTGAGATCATGTGATACTTGTCTTTCTCTGACTGGCTTATTTCACTTAGCATAATGCTCTCATATTATGCTAAACAAAATATGAGATTCATCTTTTTATTTCTGTCTCATAGGGTAAGAGATTCATCTTTTTACTGCTGCATAGCATTCCATCGTGTAAATGTAGGACAATTTTTTATCCACTCATCTACTGATGGGCACTTGGGCTGTTTCCAGAGTTTAGCTATTATAAATTGCACTGCTATAAACATAGGGTGCAATACATTCTTCCTGATTGGTGTTCAGAGTTTCTTAGGATATATCCCTAGAAGTGGGGTTACTGGGAAAAATGGCAGTTTCATTTTTTTTTTTTTGAGGAAACTCCATACCATTTTCCACAGTGGCTGTACCAGTCTACATTCCCACCAGCAGTGCAGGAGGGTTCCTTTTTCTCCACATCATTGCCACCACTTGTCATTTGTTGATTTGTTGATGGTATGCATTCTGACAGGTGTGAGGTGGTACCTCACTGTCATTTTAATTTGCATCTTTTGGATGATCAGTGACTTTGAGCATTTTTCATGTCTCTGGCCATCTGTATGTCCTCTTTGGACAAGTGTCTATTTAGGTCCTTTGCTAATTTTTTAATTGATTTGTCTTCCTTTTGTTAAGTTGTATGAGTTCTCAAGGGCTTTTGCATACTATGGTTTAAAATGTTTTTTTTGTTGTTACTGTTCATCATAATTGACTAACTTGTCTATATTCACTGAAAAGAGATGATTATTTTTTACCTATACGGAATTAAATATCTTTTTGCATCTTAAAGTTTTATTAGATTTAACAGATTTTTATACATCTTAAAAATAGACTTTTATGTATGTTATAGATTGTTTTACATGTATGTTCGATCTTCTATTTTTTGCAAATGGAGGTATATTATAGTTTTAAAGGGAAACGTAAGTTTTATATTCTTAATTCTTATTTTTCTCTCTAAGCTGTGGAAGATATCTCATATCTTATTCATAGCTTATTAATTGGTCTTCTCATAGATCAAAATCAAAAACTAGGTCATTGTCTTTTTACTTAGGACTTTAGAGTATGAGTCACAGCACAAAGCTTGGAAATAAAACAATATCCTGCACATTTGTTGCTATCTAATATTGAACTTAAAATTTCATAGTCTTCATGCTCAAATGAGAAAACAGAAAGTTATTCCGTCCAGAAATTTCTAGTTACTAAAAAAATATATTAAGGGGAAAAAATGAAGAGGATCAAGAAAACACTGAGGATTTTAGAAAAATAAATATACTTTTATAAACACATTAAGAATGAAAAATATTATAAATAACAAATAAATAAATACTTTGCTAAGAAGAGAAATACTTTTTCTAAGAAGAGTATTTTGTGACTATACATACTCTTTTAATCACTGTTCCAGCCACTGTTGTTGTTTTTCTAATATGTTTTTATTGATTTCAGAGAGAGGAAGGGGCCGGGGGGTGGGGGGGAGAAATATTAATGAGAGCGAATCATCCATTGGCTGCCTCTTGCATGTCTCCCACTGGGAATCAAGGCTGAAACCTCAGCAAGTGCCCTGATTGGGAATTGAACTGTAACCTCCTGACTCATGAGTAGTTACTCAACCACTGAGCCACACCAGCTGGTGTGCTTACTTCATGGTAGAGAAAATAGACATTCAGGATAACAATTTAATACAATGAACTCATATTTCTAACAAAGTAATACTCAGAATGTTATTGGACTAAGGAGCAAGGTGCTTATTCTGTCTAAGGTACAGAAGAGAGGGCAAAATTCAGTGAAGCCTCGCAAGGATGCTGACAAGGAGACTCAAAGTAAATTAAAGAGTGTTGTCTGCACTAGCTGACTAGAAAGAAATTAGTTTATGCAAACAAGCGGTACAACACAATTACTAGTAAATAGTCTTTTTTAAACAACAAGCAATAAAAAATAGTATCTATTTATTGAGCACTTGGTTTCACAAAAGGAAAACTGAACCTAATATCAATAATCATTTGTCCTCCTCTGCCTCCATGCTGTTAAGCCATTCCATTTCATTTATAATATGGTTAGTGATGAATTTGATATTAAGGATCATTCTTAGATCATCATTTAGAAGCACTGACTCTTATTTTCAAAGTTTAGTTATTAAGGAAATGCAATGATTTAGGTATAATCTGGTGTCACAGAGATTGTCTCCTAGAAAGAAAACACCAAAGTTTTGTCTTGTAAATTTAAGTCTTTGATGCATTAGAATATTAGAGTTAATTTTTGTGTGAGGATGTGAACTATGATTAAATGTTCCCTCCTTCCCCCATGCAAATATTTGGATGTTTTCTATTATCATTTCTTTAAAAAGACTTCTCTTTTCCAATTGAATTTCTTTAGAAGTTTTACTGATAAGCATCTGAACACATATAATTTATTATTTTTTAAATTTTATTAGGTTCCCTTTGCCAACTGCCAATATTATGCTGTCCTGTTTAGTGTAGCTATGTGATAGCTCTTGTGATCAAGTTATATTCATCCTTCCAATTTTGTTTTTCTTAATAACTTCTTTGTCTACCCTGGGTTCTTTTTATTTTATTAGAAATTATAATTAACTTGCCAATGGTTACATTGAAAGAAATGTCTGCCAGAATATTTATTGTGATTAAATTCAGTTGATAAATTTGGAGAAGAATTGATGTCCTAACTACTTTGAGTATCCAATTTATTAAATATAAGATGCCCCTTTATATTTGGATTTTTAATGGTTTATCTCAGGAATATTTTTAGTTTTAATGCAGAAGACAGCATTTTTTTAAAATTAACTTCAATATTTTTTTCTGGAAATTCCTTCAAATATTATATCCTTACAGACTTACACTACTTTGAATTACAGATTCATATTACTTTTATAGCCATGTAACAATGCAAACTCCAATTAAAACACCTAAAGCTAGATTAAAAATTTGCATGTGATTGTAGTACAATAGATTTTCTAACAAAACATATGAATAAAACTAGTTAGAAACATCTCAATATATTTAAAGAACCTATAAATTGACCACAAATAAACCATGACAGGACATTATTGAAAGAATAATGACATCCAGTAATATGTTCTTGTAACCTTACAGTGATTAAAAATATTTATCTATAAAAATTACTTATTTTTATCAATTAAAATGTCATTGGAAGTATACAAAATTAATGCCCAGAAATCTATGGCATTTTTGTATACCAATAGTGAACTTACAGAAAGAGAGGTTAAAAAAAAATTCCATTTACCATTGCACCAAAAAAAAAAAAAAGATATCTAGGAATAAACTTAGCTAAGGAGATAAAAGACTTGTACTCTGAAAACTACAGGACACTGAGAAAAGTGATAGAGAAAGACATAAAAGTATGGAAGAATATACCATGTTCATGGATTGGTAGAATCAATATCATTTAAATGTCCATACTACCCAAAGCAATCTATAGATTCAATGTACTCCCCATTAAAATACCAATGGCATATTTCACAGACCTAGAACAAATTCTCCAAAAATTCATCTAGAATAAAAGAAAGACCCTGAATAGCTGCAGCGATCCTGAGAAAGAAGAACAACGTAGGTGGGATTTCAATACCAGATATCAAGCTGTATTACAAAGCCACTGTGCTCAAAACTGCCTAGTACTGAACAGGCAGAAGAACAGACATGTAGACCAATGGAACAGAACAGAGAACGCAGAAAATGACCCAAAGCACTGTGTTCAATTAATATTTGACAAAGGAGGCAGGAGCATATAATGGAGTAAAGACAGTCTCTTCAGTAAATGGTGTTGGGAAAATCGGACAGATACATGCAAAAAAATGAAACTAGATTACCAACTTACACCATACACAAAAATAAACTCAAAATGGATAAAAGACTTAAAAGTAAGATGGAAAAACATAAAAATCTTAGAGGAATCCTCAGGCAGCAAAATCTCAGACATATGCCAAAGCAATATCTTGACAGATACAGTCCCTAGGGCAATGGAAACTAAGGAGAAAATAAACAAATGAGTCTACATCAAAATGAAAAGCTTCTTCACAGCAAAAGAAACCATCAACAAAGCAAGAAAGCCAACTGCATGTGAGAACATATTTGCCAATGTTATATCTGATAAGGGTTTAATCTCCAACATTTATAGGGAACTCATACAAGTTAACAAAAGGAAGATAACCCAATCAAAAAATGGGTAGTTGACCTAAATAGTTATTTTTCAAAAGAGGACAGAATGAAGGCCAAGAGACACATGAAAACATGCTCAAAGTCACTAATCATCTGAGAGGTATAATCAAAATGACAATGTGGTAGCACCTCACACCTGTCAGAATGGCTATCATCAACAAATCAATAAAGGACAAGTGCTGGTGAGGATGTGGAGAAAAAGGAGCCCTCCTGCCCTGCTGGTGGGAATGCAGACTGGTGCAGCCACTGTGGAGAACAGTATGGAGTTTCCTCAAAAAACTAAAAATGGAACTCCCATTTGACCTAGTAATCCCACTTCTAGGAATATATCCCAAGAAACTAGAAGCACCAATCAGAAAAGATATATGCACCCCTATGTTCATAGCAGCACAATTTACAATAGCTAAGATTTGGAAACAGCCTAAGTGCTCATCAGTAATGACTAGGTTAAAAAACAGTGGTACATCTACACAATGGAATCTTACATTGCTGTAAAAATTAAGGAACTCGTACCATTTACAACAGGATGGATGGACCTGGAGAGCATTATGCTGAGTGAAATAAGTCAGTCAGAGAAAGATAAATATTACATGATCTCGCTTATTTGTGGAATATAATGAACAATATAAACTGATGAACAAAAATAGATCCAGAGACACAGAAGCTTCGAACAGACCATCAAACTTCAGAGGGAACATAGGAGAGTACAGGAATAAGGGGGAGAGATCAAGCAAAGGACTTGTATGCGTGCATATAAGCCTAACCAATGGACACAGACACCAGGGGGGGTGAGGGCATGAGCAGAAGGGGGGGGGGGGCAATGGGGGAATAGGACACATATGTAATACCTTAGTCAATAAAGAAAAAAAAAACCATTGGGATAAATATAACTCCATAGTAAAATAAATATTTTCTATCCTTTAAAACAAAAGTATTAAACTGTTTAATATTTCACTTGCTTTCTCTGGCTTCCATTTAGAGTCTTTAGGGAGTTTTAAACTGGATATATTTGCATTTCTAAGCTTCCAAACTTCACATAAAGCAGTTGTCATTTTAAAATCAATTTTTGTGCTTTCTATGGCTCATATGTACTTATTTGTTACTTTCTCACTCAGTTAAATTTAGAAGTACCCACTCTTGAGACCATTTGAGTCAAAAGCATTAACCTTTTCTTTTGGTTTCCTTTATTTTTCCTCTCTTTCTTCAGACAGGCAGTTTGAAAGCATTATAGTAAGGAGAGGGGAGTAGAATTTCTCATTCTCACATGGTTCACTGAATAGTTAATATTTTAGCTTTATGTATGAAACAGAAGATTTTAAAAATAATTTAATTGCATAAACTAGATAAAATTTATACAGTATAACAATCATAAAGCCAGATTTTACACACAGAGATAACACACACTCATATGCATATATGCACACACACACATCACCACCCCAAACATCACCATCTGCAGTTTTGTGTGTTTTTTTGTAAATGTAAATGCAGCTTAGTATTCTAGATATTTAATCAGTTCAAAGAATAAGGTTACCCAAATATTGGATTTACTTCTGCTTATCTTAAAATGCAGGTTTGGAAGAAAAGGAATAAGCTACAGTTAGCAAGCAGTCTACTACTGTTTCATCTCTCAACCAGACAGTGGACTTTGTTGTATGTCTGACCTTTCATCTCATATGTTACATATACAATTAATGGGGTTCAATGCCCCTCTTGTCAGTAGCTACTAATGAGATTTAAAGCTATCTTTAAAAGCAACTAAGAAAGTATTAGTCTTAGCTGATGGCATTTTTTTCCCTTTATTGGTCAAGGTATTACAAATGTGTCCTCATCTCCTAATAACCCCCCCCCCACCCCTGCTAATAGCATTTTTTGATCCACTTTAGTATTATGTGTGTTAAAAGAACATACAAATTTGATGTTTAGCATAGATGTCAATCAGATATCTGATATATTGCTCTTGTTAAATATTAATATATTCCTTGATTTTAGGTTTCCTTATTAGAGGTATTCTCTTTAAATGCCATTTCTGTTTGTTTGTTCCTTGGTGTTTGCCTCAGTCTGATTCATAAAACTTACTAGTATAGATAAGTTGCCTCATATCAAGTGTCAAAATCATGTTGAACTATCCTTAAAATAAATATAGTAGTTAAGCCAAAACTAGACAATATCTGGCAAATACTTTGAATTTTCAGGATCTTTAACATATTGCCATATTTGTAGTTTACCAACTCCATAAAGTCTATTATATTTTATAATTTATAAGATACACATATGTAATTAGTAGAAAATACAAATGATATTTGGTTATATGAAAATAATATGAGAAAAGAAAAATTATTTATTCAGTATATATTTTCTAGACATTAGGCAAGTAAAAGTATGTTCACTCATCACTGTTGAAATTATGGGTGATTTTCATTTTTTTAATATAGCGGATGTTCCCTATTCTATATGTATACATTTGATAATCAGAAAAAAAATAATGTATATTAGATTAAAATCAAATCCAACAAATACAACACTTCCTGCACAACTTTCCTATTTCTAGAGCCAGTTCTTGTATGATTGTTTGATCTTTCTTTCTATCTGTCAATATTTGTTATGGTCAAAATGACTAGTATTGAAACGAACTCTTTTTGCTAAAATGTGATTTCAATTCTATCAGTTTTACAAAGTTTACATATGGTACATATCCCATATTATAAGTTATCTGTTGTATATTTTATAGTCAACATTATAATACAATTTATTTATAGACAGAATAAGCCTTAGAAAGACATAAATACTGCAAAAGTATTATAGCAGTAATTTTTTAAGGCACCTGAGAACTATAATTGACAAAAGTAATCAGATAGTGTCTATCTAATAGAAATATTGTTGTATAAAAGTATCTAAAGTTACTCTTAATTAGATGTTAGAAATACAACAAAACATTTTCTGTGGATAATACAACCCATATTTGATAGCAAAGAATACATTTTTAATCCATATAATGATAAAACTATAGGCCATATCTAGCCTACCACCTATTTCTTTACAGCCCAAGAGGTAAAAATGGCCTTTACAATTGTAAATGCTTGAAAAGTAAATCAAAAGAAGGATATCATCTTGTGATATGTGAGAATTATATTGCTTGAATATTAGTGTCCATAATAAAGTTTTATTGGAATACTGCTGCTCATAATATGTACATATTATCTATGATTGCTTTTTCCCTACAACTGCAGAGCTAGTAGTTAAAACAGAAACCTTATGTACTGAAGTTTAAAAAAAATTATTACTTGCTCCCTTTCAATAATAGTTTGCTGACTCCTGCACTAAGTAGTATTGCTTGTGTAATAGATTCTAATTCCACAAGAACTGCTAGAGAGTATTGATGTATCACATTGCCTTTTGTTCTTTTAATCTTTATTGTTCAGATTATTACAAACATTCCTCTTTTTTTCCCCCTCCACCCGGTTTCCACCCCACCCCATGCCTTCACCTCCCCTACTGTCCTCGTCCATAGCTATAAGATTTTTGTCCAATCTCTTTCTGCACCCCCACACCTCCATCCCCCCCAGAATTGTCAGTCCACTTTCTTTCTATGCCCCAATTCTATTACATTCACCAGTTTATTCTGTTCACCAGATTTTTTATTTATTTGATTTTTAGATTGATTTGTTGATAGATATGTATTTGTTGTCACTTTGTTGCTCATAATTTTTTTCTTTACCTTTTTATTCTTCTTCCTCTTCTTAATGAATACCCTTCAGCATTTTATATAATACTGGTTTGGTGGTGTTGAACTCCTTTAGCTTTTTCTTGTCTGTGAAGGTCTTTATCTGACCTTCAATTCTAAATGATAGCCTTGCTGGGTAGAGCAATCTCGGTTGTAGGTTCTTGCTATTCATCACTGTGAATATTTCTTGCCACTCCCTTCTGGCCTGCATAATTTCTGTTGAGAAATCATGCATATGAATTTCATATGGGTACTCCCTTGTAGGTAACTAACTGTTTTTCTCTTGCTGCTTTTAAAATTCTCACTTTGTCTTTTACTCTTGGCATTTTAATTATGATGTGTCTTGGTATGGTCCTCTTTGGATTTCTCTTGTTTGGGATTCTCTGCACTTTCTGGACTTGTAAGTCTATTTCTTTCACCAGGTAGGGGAAGTTTTCTGTCATTATTTCTTCAAATATATTTTCAATATCTTGTTCTCTCTCTTCTTCTGGCACTCTTATAATTCTGATGTGGGTATGCCTGAGGTTGTCCCAGAGGCTCCTTACACTGTCTTCATATTTTTGGATTCTTTTTCCTTTTGTTCTTTCAGTTGGGTGTTTTTGCTTCCTTGTATTTCAAATCTTTGACTTGATTCTTGTGATCCTCTAGTCTACTGATGAATCTCTGTATATTATTCTTTATTTCAGTCAGTGTATGCTTAATTTCTGACTGGTCCTTTTCCACTTTTAGGCATTCTCACTAAGATCCTTGAAGGTCTCACTAAGTTCCTCAGAGGGTTCTAGCTGATTTTTGAGTAACCTTATAACTGTGGTTTTGAACTCTTTTTTCCATTTCTTTCATTTGTGACATGTTTCTTTGTCTCCACATTTTGGCTGCTTCCCTGTGTTGATAGAATGGCCTTATGTGGTAGGTATCCTATTGGGCCTAGTGGCTCAGCCTCCCCAATCACCTGAAGTGAACACTCTTGGTGCAGCCTTTGTGGGTTGTATGCACAATCTTGTTGTAGTTAAGCCTTGATTGATGTTGGTATCACTGGGAGGAATTGACCTCCAGGCTAACTGGCTGTGAGAATTAGTTGTGTCTACAATGAAAGAGTTGCTGTGCAGGAGACACCCTTATGGTACAGGACTTGCTTCAGTGAGGCTCTGGTGCTCACTGAGTTTTCCGCTTGAGTGTGTCGCTTATGGAAGTGAAGAGTTGGTAGTATGGTCCCACACTGACCGCTGGGTATACTGGCTCTTGGATCTCCAAGGAGGTGCAAAATAAGCCACTGTCTGAGGCCATCCAGTAGGAGCTACAAAATACTTAAACATTTAAAATATAATACTCTGTTGAAGAAGTCTTCAACCCTTAAATTTTTGGACATCTGATTATTTTCTTTCACTTATTATTTTCACCCCATAAATATTATAGAGACTACCTTGAAAAAGTAATATTTTCATGGTGCTGATTTTTATTTCTGTTTTGGGGGTTTGCTCAGAATATTTGTCATCACCAGTGCCTTTATTCTGTGAATTCTACAGCTCAAGATCTCGTTAAACACAGTTTATGACAGATACCTGTCTTCTATCCAAATCTTTCAGTATCATTACTAATATTTATGAGCTCTCTTACTGAAAAAGGGTAGGTATTCAACTCATGCTGTTCAGATTATTACAATATAAACTATGCTGTTAAGATTATTGTAATATAAACTATTTAGCATAAGACATGTGTGTCATAGGTTGCTGGAAACCTCATTTCAATAATTAGGCATCTTAAATTCATTACACCTTTGGGAATGATATCACCCCAGTTAGCATTACTTTTCAATGATGTTTTATTGGCAGTCAAGAATCCCAAAGAAATGTAAGTTCTGATAATGTAGTGATTCTGAAAATAATTGGGCTTCTGCTCTGGAATGATTGAGTAGCTGTAACTTTCCCTACTCTTCCCGCTAAGAACAGCAGAAAACCCTGAAAATGATACATAAATTAAATAGAGGAATTCTCTAAAATATGGAGAGAAGAAGACAGACCAGCGAGGGGCATTGGAGCCTGAGGAAAGACGAGGGGCAAGTCCCTAGGGTTTTCTTCCCACCTCAATTATCCAAGAGTGGGTGCTGGAGAACTCAGCAGTACAGCAACACCAACAGGCACGTTCCAAAAAAGTCCCATCAGCAGTGTGTTTTCTCTAGCCAAAGGATCAAGAATGGGTAACTAGGCGAAGCAGAAAACTTGTTGACAGTAACTGCTGTGCACCAGCTAAGCAACAGAACAGCAGAGAAAAAATTGCATCCCCAGCTCAGTTAGCAAAGGCTAGCTTCCACTGTAGTCAGGCTCAAATGAAGCATGGCAGCCTACCCTTCAGAGCGATGTCAGAAAAATTGGACATGGGACCAAGGATTTTTTCTGCTCTGAGTAGAAGGTGCCCACCTTGTCATGATGCCCACCTTGTCATGTAGGGAGACTGGACTTTTACCTCCACCAGTGATTACAAGACGCCTTTCCCAGTCCTGGTGGGCTGATGTCACAGGAGACCTCCAGAATCATACCTTTCACTGTTGCCCAGCAATGACAAGGCCATCCCTAATTCACTGCATTTGAAGTTAAAATTAAGATAATTTTAAAATGCATTTATAAATTCATTTGAATTCAAAAATTTAACATTACATAAGTTAAAGTGAACAGATTTTAAAATAAATATATTTTCAAAAATTGAAATAAATATGCTGAAAAGAGTGGCATTCTGTTATAATTTTGAAAACCTTAATGTCTCATACTATTTCTGCTTTCAATCATATCTGATATATTATTTTTAATGAAGTACATAAAAATCAGGCCAGAGATATAGCTAAAAATATATGTATATAGATATTTATGGGATGGAGTTGGAAAAGACAAGAACATTTTAATCTTTTTAGATAATGTGTCTGGGATGCTAAACACCAAATTGACAAGTGATAGCAAGGTGTTAGTTGCAAAATAAAATTCAAAATCATTTAATCACAATTTTCATTCTTTGTTTCACAGAATTGATTAGTTTTCTTTGATTTTTGAAGGTAGAGTTGAAGTCATGAATAATTTGTGTTATTGCCAATGTACCCCGTGTCCTAGGACCTAATTTCCAAGATCTAGAGAAAATATCTGCTTTGTTTAGTACCTAAAAATGAAAAATATCTCATGCATCTATCAAACTCTGATAACTGTTAAAAAGCAACCCTTCATCACATGACTTGCCCCAAAGTCAGGGATTTTATGTAAAACTTCATTTGTAGGAAAAGGTAGGGTTCATTCAAGAATTCCTCAAAAAGTGGGAGCAGTGGTGGCAGTACAGAGTGCAGTCATGAGACTATATCACCCCATGCTGTGAGCCTGTAATAATTAACTATTACTTTTCCCATCGTTTCCTGGTGGTAATGGGCAGAATTTTGGGTCATCTTAGGTTCCTGGTCAGATATCTCCATGCATTCTACTCTGTTAAAAAAAAGACACAAAGTAGAGAGAAATAGTGTTTTATTCGCTAGAGTAAAAGGTGGATCTTTAAAAATATGGAAGATAGTAAAACTAATTAATGAAACAAATTTTAATGTGGTGGAAAACTACAATTCATAAAAAGGTGACTGAATGGTTTGCCAAAACGAGGATGCTAGGGGCAGACAATAAAAACTACATTAAAGCCAGATACTGGGGCAGGGTCTATGAAAGACACTAAAGTTGCAGAAACCGGGCAGAGACCCTGGGTAAAACATGTCAGAGAAGAGGCATTCCCTGACCTAGTGGTCCAGGTATGATGGCAGTGGTGATGCTCAGTTATTTAGACACCACTTATATTCAGCAAGACACATCGCATTAACATCTTTAACAGCAGCATTAAAACGTTGCTGTAATAGTCCTTCTAATGCATGTGATCTCTGTCTCCCCAGATATCATCAGGTGCTTTCCAGAACAGTATTTTTTTCACCTGGTATTATTTTTAAAATTGTTTGTTTAATCGACATGATGTATTTGTAAAACTAAATGAAAGAATGGAATCTTCTTCTTATCCCTTATTTCATCTTTGTTTTCTGGTCACTTCCTATATTAGATTTCTGTGACTACTTCCAGGAATGATAGATATGATATTAAAGCTGGAGCCACATCTTCTTCCCTTTGATCAAATACTATATTTAGGAGATTTTGCAGATACTGCAGGGAGTTATCCTCTGGTTTTTCTGTCATTAGTATTGAAATCTACCTCCTCAAGAGGAGAAGACATTGTCCTTGATCATGGAATCTCAGTATTTTGACAGACAAATAAATACATATTTTCAGTTTGGGTCCACCTTCATCTAAGCAGGCATTAATGAATTGAGATAGTTTTGCTTCTTTAAGTGGGCCCACAATTCTCTTTCTGTTCTGTGCTCTGCACTGACAACTAGCAGGATCAAGCCCTCACTATCTATCCACAGTGCCAACATGCTTGATGAAGCATTCTTTATTGCTTGGCATTCTTTACTCTCCCACTCTTCAACCTCTTCCCAAATATACTAACTGCATTCACATATCTTTGTTTTAAAGTCTGCATCTGGGGGTTTAAACACTAAAACTCCTGCCTTCTTCAATATTGCATGTATATGAATAAGAGCACTACGTACTTCATTCTCATGGGCCTCATTATGGAAGGGTCTCCAATAGAACATTGTAAAGTTATTAAAATTCCAAAGCTGATCAGTATAGACATCAGACAAATGTCTCCAGGCAGGAGTACTTGTAAGGACATACGGGAAATTCTAAGAGGAAAAAAATATATACATCTCCTTCAGATGCACAACTTGTGCACACACCTAGTATACCTGTCACCATGCATAGAACACTCTGTTACTATATTATCTACCTTAATCAGATTAATTAATGAAACAAATTTTAGCATTGTATTTTGGTAGAGAAAGCTTATAGCATTGTATTTTGAGAAACACCTCTCAAATACAGTCTGGTCTGACCCAGAAAGACTTATTAGAATGTATCAACAACCTTTGCAAGTACTGGTGTCCATTAAGTTTGTCACCAAATAGACCTGGTATAACTCCAGCCTTCTATAGCATTGTACTGAGCGGGGCAGGGTACGGAGAAAGTTGGAACAGATATCTGATCTGGCTCTGCATCATTCCTAAATACCAAGCATACATAAGCTCAGTTTCTGCTAGAAAGTGGGTAGGGAGTTTTATAAGAACAACATCTTCATAAATATGTAACTTCTCTAGCTTTCATTGTAGTGCAAGTTCACACACGTAAACATGTGCACTTACATGTATATAAATTTTGTGTACATGTAATTGTCAAAACTAACTCTGAGCACTGTAAAAGTAGTCTTTCTGATTGAATTCTGACAAAAATGACTTGTTTTCTTACATGTTCTATGGTAGTTATTAGTTACCAAGTCACAATCCCACACATAAAAAAATCAAGACTATAGGAAATAAAAATGTAATCTAAAGTCTAATGTACAGCCTTCACTATGTTTCACACCCCTTCAGAATTTTTATATATATTTTCAAATCTTATTATTCACACAAACTTCCTAAACTTGATTCACCCAACAAGGAGGTTCAAAGATCTCCAACTTAACTTTACCATTAACCCTTAAAGCAAAACAAATGTCTATGGTAATTTAAACAGGTTATTATTATTTTTAAAGTGTCCTGATTAACCTTCATTTGGATTTATGTAGAACCAACCATCTGTTTACTTTTTCTTTTTTCTTTTTGGAATAGAATATATATTTTTCTGATTTAATTCCACATTACTTTCATCCAGAGTTTCATAAAAATTTTAATCTGAAGGTGGCCTTTGAAGAAACCACATATCTAGCAAAAAGCTACAGCCCTTTTTGGAAAGATTCTCATAAGCTTTGTAAATGTCAAAGGAGAGCCTCAAATCTCAAACAGTTGCCAAAACTAGAATATCTGAGAATGCCACAGTGATTCTTGGTACAAGGCTACCTTACGTAGCATTTGTGTGTCAAATTCTGTCAGGTTCATCTTAAAGAAGAATAGAATTTTAGGAATGGATTCAAGAGACTTAGGATGAAATAAGAGTAATGTTTTGCATGGGTCAACAGTTATTGCCATTGGCCATCATCAGGTTGTTGAATAGAGGCATGTTGCTGTATTTCAATTACAGGAAAGATCTTGAATAATTTGTTTTTCTACAAAACTATGATCAAGCATATTTTCATGCTGCATTCTTTAGAATAAACTATATCATTTTATTTGAAGTTTCTAGGGATTTTTTGACATTTTATTTAGTGACACTAGAAGCCTGGTGTACAAAAATTTGTGCACTTGGGTGGGGAAGGGGAGAGGGTCCCTCAGCCCGGTCTGTGCCCTCTCACAGTCTGGGAACCCTCGGGGGATGTTCACCTGCTGGCTTAAGCCCGATCCCTGCTGGCAGTCAGACATCCCTCTGGCAGGCCGTAAGCCCTCAGGGGATGTCCCCTTGTCAGCAGAGAAGAGGCTTAAGCTGCAGTCAGACATTCTTAGCACTGCTGAGAAGGCGGGAGAGGCTCCCATCACCACCGCTGTACTGGCACCCATCAGCCTGGCATGTGGCTGACCAGAGTTCTCGCTATAGGAGTGCACTGACCACCAGGGGCAACTCCTTCATTGAGCATCTGCCCCCTGGTGGTCAGTGTGTGTCATAGTGACCAGTCATTCCTAGTTGTTCTGCTGTTAGGGTCAATTTTCATATTACCCTTTTATTATATAGGATAGAGGACTGGTGCATGGGTGGGGGCCAGCTGGTTTGCCCTGAAGAGTGTCCCAGATCAGGGCTGGGGTTCCTGGCCAGCCTGAGTGAGGGGCTGAGGGCCATTTTTAGGATGGCTACAGCCCCTTCAGGGTGGGGGTCCCTGCTAGGGTGCCTGGCCAGCCTGATTCGGGGGCTGAGGGCTGTTTTCAGACTGCCCAAGCCCCCCAGCAGGGACACTCACCCCATGAGGGTGAGGCCATCCTGGATGAGGGGCTGATGGCTGTTTGCAGCCTGGTCACAGCCCCCAGCCACCCAAGCTCTCATCGAGGCTGGCTGGAAGCAGGTCTGGGGTTTATTTGTCTTCTATAATTGAAACTTTGTTGCCTTGAGCACAGGCCACAGCCAGCCTAGGCAGGCAGCTTCCTCCATCACTGGTGCAATGAAGCCTCCTGTTTTCTCTAGCTTTGTGGCTGCCGGCTGCCATCTTGATTGGGTTAATTTGCATATGGTCACTCTGATTGGCTGGTGAGCGTGGCTTGGGATGTATCAGAGTGACACAATTAGCATATTACTCTTTTATTAGATTAGATGGATTAATTTCAAATTAATCAATAGATTTTTCTATAACTGGGACACATTAGTTTACTAGCAAGTTAATATTATTAATAAAAAATTAAAAACCTGCTGTTACTCTTTAGCATGACAGAACAAATATATCCTACAGTATTACTTTATAACTAAGGCATATAGAATTTCACAGGAAAATATGTATAGATATCTGTTCTAATGGCTTATTATTTGAATTGAAGACCAGAAAATACAAGTTTGAAGAAATTCTTTTATTTACATTTAAGTACAGTATTATTTAGAGCCAAAAAAAATATTTCTTTACAGGTCTTATTTAATGGAGTTTTGGTTTTAAATATTTATTAAAATATACCTGGTTTTTGGAAAGGCCATATTTCATATGGGTGATATTTTGATTATTTTTTTGATTCTTCATTAGTTCTAGCTCTTATAGAATAATCCTCATTTATATTCTGGCTTTACAAACTTCTATCGATTTATTCCATTTTCAGAGAAAGTGGAAGAGAGGAAGAGAGAAGGAGAGAAAAAGAGAGAGAAAAACATCAATGTTAGAGAGACACAACACATTGATAGGTTACCTTTCACATGCACCCCTCCCAAGCCAGGGCCAGGGATTGAACCTAGATATGTGCTCTTGATAGGAATTAAACCTGTAACCCTTTGGTCTGCAGGCCAACACTCTACCGAGCCACACTGGCAAGGACTATATATTTAAATTTCTAAATTTTCAACTGAGCACTTTCTAAAATAAAACTATGTTGCATATATTTTTAAAATAAAAATTGTATTTTATCCCATCCAGCTTATTGTTGGTTATTCTTTTTTTTCTTTCTGTTTTGTTTTTTTTGTTTTGTTTTGTTTTGTTTTTAGATTACAGGTTCCAGTGCTCCCAAAACTTAGTTTCTTTCTGGTACAGTTTGGGCTTCAATACCATTTTATTTTCTTTCTACTTTCTTTCTTTCCTTCTTTCTTTCTTTCTTTCTTTCTTTCTTTCTTTCTTTCTTTCTTTCTTTCTTTCTTTCTTTCTTTCTTTCTTTCTTCTTTCCTTCCTTCCTTCCTTCCTTCCTTCCTTCCTTCCTTCCTTCCTTCCTTCCTTCCTTCCTTCCATTATTTCTAAATTTATTTTTATTATTGAAAGTATTACAGGTGTTCCTCTTTTTTCCCTTTTGACCCTCTTCACCCTGCTTCTGCCCCACCCCCAAGCACCACACTATTTTAGGTGTCCAGTGGTTATGCACATATTCATACTAAGTGTACCAGTTAATAATGTGGATTTTTTTCAATAGATGAATTTACAAATATGTTTATATATGTGCGATTTGATATGTATGCTATTTTGTTGTATTGACAGCAAGCTTCAAAACTTCATATGTGAAATTTGCTGAAGGTTTTAACATCATAAGTACTTTTATGCTTAAAAATTTCATATTTCAGGCCCCAAAAAAGAGCATTTGTGGGAAGTTTTAATTTATTACTTTATTTTGAAGAAAAAGTTATTATATACTTTTATCGTAAATGAAAGTTTATGGTAAACATGCTCCATCTCAAGATACTTGTGAACTCTGGTTTAAACACTTTAAAAGTGATGATTTTGATGTGAAAGACAAAGAACATACAGATCAACCAAAAAAAGTTTGAAGACCAACAATTACAAGCATTATTGGATGAAGATGTGTGTCAAACTCAAAAACAACATGCAGAAAGATTAAACATTGCTCAACAAACAATTTCTGATAATTTACAAGCAATAGGAAAGATTTTAAAGAAAGGAAAATGGGTGCCACATCAACTGAACAAAAGACAAAAGGAAAACCAAAAAGTCAGCAGTAAAATGTTGCTTCAAAAAATGGAAATTTATCTAACACTCTTTGTAATACTTTAAGCAATAAAACAAAATTTTTTAAAAAGTCTCTTTTACATTGAATTGTGACTGGAAATGAAAGTGGATTTACTTTGAGAATCCCAAATGCACAAAATCATGGGTTGATCCAGGTCAACCATCAACATCAACTGCAAGGCCAAATAGCTTCAGAAAGAAGACAATGCTCTGCGTTTGGTGGGATCAGGAAGGTGTGGTGTATTCTGAGCTTCTAAAACCAGGTGAAACTGTTAATACTGATCACTACCAACAACAAATTATCAATTTGAACCACACTTTGATCATAAAACAACCAGAATGGGCCAGAAGACATAGCAAAATAATTTTGCTTCATGATGACACACCATCACACACTTCAAAACCAGTTAAAGACACATGAAAAGATCTTGCCTGGGAAGTATTAACCCACCCACTGTATTCACCAGACCTTGCTCCTTCAGATTACCACTTGTTCAGATCTATGGTACAAGCACTTTCTGAGCAGCACTTCAAAAGATATGCAGAAGTGGAAAATTGGGTCTCTGAATGGTTTGCCTTAAAACAAGAAAAGTTCTATTGGGACGGTATCCATAAATTACCTGAAAGATGGGGAAATGTGTAGCTAGTGATGGATATTACTTTGAATAAAGTACTTTTGATGTTTCTCTTGAAAGTATTTGTTTTCTTTGATTAAAAAATTTACCATTATTAACCAGTGCACCTAGTACAACTTCTTTGGTTAATCTCTTCTCATCTCCCCAACCCCTGCCTTCCCTCTGAGATTGTCAGTCTGTTCCATGCTTCTATATTTCCGGATCTATTTTGTTCAACAGTTTATTTTGACCATTAGATTCCGCATATGAGTGAGATCACTTAATACTTGCCTTTCTCTAACTGGCTTATTTCACTTGGCATAATACTCTCCAGGTCCTTCCATGATGTCTCAAAAGGTAAGAGATCATTCTTTTTTACTGATGTATAGTATTCCATAGTGTAAATGCACCACTTCTGTTTTATCCAATCATCTACTAATGGGCTCTCAGGCTATTTATAAGTATTAGCTGTTGTACTAGTAAATAGCATTGCTGTGAAAATAGGGGTATATATATTCTCTCTGAATAGTATTTTAGAGCATGTTTTTATTTTAAATATATTTTAATTATAGTTGACATAAAATATTATATTTGTTTCAGGTATACAACCCAATGATTGGACATTGTATAACTTTCTAAGCGATCTCCATGATAAATCTAGTATCCGTCTGACTCTATACATACTAGTAGTTATTGCATTATTATTGACTACATTCGTTATGTTGCAGTTTATATCCTCATGACTATTCTGAAACTACAGAATATCTACTTCTTAGTCTCTTCAGCTTTTCTACCCATTTCTCCCACCCCAATCCCATCTTTAAGAAGACCTTTTAACAATTATTTTAATAGTGGTTTGATGATGATCAACAACATTAGCACTTTATTTATTTATTTATTTATTTATTTATTTATTTATTTGGGAAACTCATCTGTCCTTTTATTCTAAATTATAGCTCTTCTGTCTACAATAATGTTGGTTGTAGGTTCTTGTTTTTCATAACTTTGGATATTTCTTGCCACTCCCTTCTGGCCTTCAAAGTTTCTGATGAGAAATCAGCTGACAGTGGTATGGGCACTCCCTTTTGGGTAACTGCTTTTCTCTTGCCCCTTTTAAGATTCTCTTTTTCTTTAACTTTTTGCATTTTAATTATGAGTTTTTTGGTGTGGGCCTCTTTGGGTTCATCTTGTTTGGGGCTCTGCAATTTCTGGACCTGTATGTCTATTTCCTTCACCAGGTCTGGGAAGTTTTCTGTTATTTTTTCACATAGGTTTGCAAATTCTTGTTATCTTTATTCTCCTTCTGGTACCCCCATCATGAAAATGTTTGAAGTTGTCCAAAAGGCTTCATATACTATCCTCATTTGGGGGATTTCTTTTTTTTTATTCTTATTGTTTTATTTTTGCTGTTTTGATTGGGTGTTTTCTGTTTCTTATCTTTCAAATCTGTGATTTGATTCTCTGCTTCATCTACTCAATTGTTGATTCCTTGTAATGTATTCTTCATTTTGGTTAATTTATTCTTCGTTTCTGACTGATTCTTGCTTATTTTTTCTAGTTTTCTTTCCCCCCCTATTTCTTTGTTGAAGTGCTCACTATATTCTTTTACTCTTTCTCTAGGTTCATTGAATATTCTTAAATCCAGTGTTTTGAACTCTGCATCTAGTAGATGTCTTGTCTCCATTTTTTTTTTTTTTTAGTCTTTTTCTGGAGTTTTGTTGTATTTTTTCCTCTTTAAATATTTTTATCAACCTGCCTTATAAAGCATAATATAAGTCAATGGAGATGCTTTTTCTTTTCCTCCTCATTTTGGCTACATCTCTATTTTTCTGTTTCTATTTTTCAGGTAGAGTTACTACATCTCCTGGGCTTGGTAGAGTGGTCTTATATAGTAGGTCTCCTGTAGGATCCAATGAGACAGTCTCCCTAATTACCTTAGCTAGGCATTCCAGGTGTGCCCTCTGTGTGGGTTGTGTACACTCTCCTGTTGTAGTTGAGCCTTGATTTCTGTTGGCATGTCAATGGGAGGAATTTACACCCAGTGCAATTGTCTGTTAGGAATGGCTGTGACCACAGTGGAGCAGGACTTATTTCAGTAGGGCTCTGGTGCCTGCTGAGTCTTCCCCTTGAATGTGTTGATTGTGGAAGTAGTTGGTCAGTGCTTCAATGTAGTCTAAAGCTGCTCACTGAGTGTGTGGGCTCTGGGACCTCCTGGGAGGCGCAGGCCAAGATCAGCTTGCACCTGTACTATACCGGGAGCCATCCAGCATGAGCTACAAAGCTATTTACAGATGCCTGATTCTTTTGCTGGGCTCATAGATGCCCAGGAGAGGCCAAGCTATTAACCAAGGCCAGCTGCTACTAGTGCTTGGCCTGGGGCCACTTAGTGAGAGATGCATGGCATGACAAAGCTGGATGCTGCTTGTTTGAGGGATTTTAGGAAAGTCTGATGCATGAGCCAAGATGGGTCATTTGTATGAAAAGCCTCCTGAAAATGGCTTGGGTGGGCCAGCATGTTTGCTAGGGTCTCAGGGAATTGCCAAGTTGGAGGCTGAACTGTGATAACCAGGTTGACAGAGACTCAGACATGGTGCCCACCTGCTATCCCTGTGGTTTGAAGGCTCAGACAAGGAACAATGGTCTCTGCCAGCACTTCTCTCAAGGAGGAAGTTGCCCCTCCAGCTTTGGCCCAAATGTAAAGCAAATAACTTAGTTCCTCTCTGTATGTCATTGGCTCCCCAATGCTGGAACCCAGAGTGAGTGATTTGAGTATGTCCATACATGAGTCCTTTAAAAGGAATGTCTGAGACTCCAGATGTTCTCTGTCTCACTCAGGCAGAGTCAGAACTGGTTTTCACAGCCATAAGTTATGGGGTCTTCTCTTCATGGCACTGGAAACCTTGGCTGGGGGTCTGATTTGAGGATAGGACCTTTGCTCCTCAGGGGTGACCTCCACCACTGAGATATCCCTCCCAATTTTAGTATCATACCTGGGTATAGGACCAGGCCATTCAGGGTCTCCACCTCTCTTTGTTGTAAGCCTTCTGTTCAGCTAGGTTTCAGACAGTTCTGAATAATGGTTGTTTTGTAACTTACTAGTAATTTTGATGTGGTTGTGGGAAAATTTCAGTACCACTTTTGCACTGTCATCTTGATCTCCAACCTCATTATTAATGTTATTCTAACAAGGATGTCTTTCAACCCTTCACTACTCTATTTTCATTTATAGACATTCTTGTCTTTTCTTAAGATTTATCATAAAGACAACCACCAAAATGTACTTGATGCTTCAGGTTCCATATAACTTTTCTTTGAACTAAATGTCTATAAGTGGCCACTATCATTCATCACTTAAAATGAAATCTGACCTTCACCTTTTCTGAAAGGCAGGAAAAAATTCTTGTGTGTCTTTATATTCACTCAGAGTGAAACACCAAAGATAATGTTCAGAACAAAAGTTGGCATATAATAGATGACCAATTGCCCTTTTTTTGTGTGGGCATATGACTATCCATCAGGAGATTACATTTCCCGCCTTACTCTTCTACTTCATCTGGCAATGTGCTTGATTTCCTGCCAGTAGAATTCAAGAAAAATTTCTGTAGGGAATTTTATATTTACGTTCTTAAAACTAAATCCCTTCCCAAGAAAATTTCATTCCCTCAGTACAGAGTGGGGTATAATGAGACAACTATTATTAGAAGCAATGTAAGTTATTGAATAACTGAGAAATGAAGCTGCTTAGAATGCATACTTCAGAACTTTATTTGAAAGAGAAACAACAACAACAAAGCCTTTTTTAAAATACATTTTTAGGAGATTAAAAATATAGGTGGCTTAGGCAGATGTATCTAGTGCCTTGTCCCAGAGCAGATAGGGAAAGCAGCTGAAATGAGTAGCTTCCAGCCCGAATTGGCAGTGGAGATCGAGCTGGGAGATAGCCTGCAGCTGGGTAAGACAGAAGTCTCCTGAGAGAGGTAAATTCAAGGCTTTGGGAAAGATATTTTACCAGACCTTAGCCCTGAGGATCGGGAAGTCTCCACACGGCACTGGTGCCAGCACCCAGCCGCGTCTCCTGAGACCGGCAGCACAGCGGAAAGAGGGTCCATGGAACTGCTGGTCAGCAGGGGCTTCTAGATCTGGCTTCACAATCAGGAAAGGGCTGGGGCGTGCAGACAGGAGAGAAGCATGCCCCCTCAAAGGGGATTCACAGTAAAGACTGAAGCGTGCCAGCAGGAGAGGCACACGCTCAGCCGCAGCCTCTCCCGCCTCTGTGGCCAGAGTCTATCTGTATTGAGCCCCACGCATAAGGCATTGTGGATACAGACATTTACCCGTGGCTGGAGTGTGGGAGAGGGTGCTGGGTTGTGGAATCTGGAGAGAGAGCGGGGTCCAGGAGAGGTGGCAGTGAGTTTGGTGCTGACTCATGCCAGAGCCTGGGACCTGGGCAGCCATTGTGCCCTGAGGAGACAACCCCTCCCTCCAGTATCCAGGCAACTAATACAGCCACACCCAGATTCCACCCTGAATTGTAAAAAGGATTTTCTTTTTTTAAAAAAAATAACCTAATAAGTCCCTGAGACTCCAAAGAGACTGGCCTAAAGAGAGACTTTTGGTCCCAGTAATCGGATCCTGAGAAAAACAACAGTACAGAAGACTGGGATCTTAAGCCAGCCAAAGGAACATTTTACTTCATTTTTTAATTTATTTTTTTATTATTATTTCATTGTTACCTTTCCTTTTTTTTCTTTTTTCTTTGTTTTCCTGTGTGTGTTTGTTGCTTTATTTTCTAATTCTATTTACTTTATTTTTCCATCACTCTATTTTATTTTATCTTTTTTTTTTTTGCTATTTTTACACCATTTTTGAAATTTTTTGTAAATTTATTTATTTTTTCTTTTCTTTCATTCTCTTTCCTCTTATCCACCCATCCCCTTTCTACTTCCTCAATACTGAACTGAGATCCTTCCCGTATTCCTCCAATTCTTAACCTTATCTCCTATATATAAGCTCAGCATCTACAGATTCTGCCCCCATCCTCTTTGCTAGGGGTGGTGACTTATAGTGGGGTTATTATTGTAGCGAGTATACTCATGCTTTGGTTCCTTGTGCAGGGTCTTGTTGAGGTGAACTTTATCCAGTCAGGCCAGGTGCTAGAGAGTGAATCTCATAACCAGACACCTGTAGAGGAAATTCCGTCCACGAACAGGTCAATAATAACCCAGACCAAACTCAGCCACGTGGTCAGCCCACCTTTGTCCAAGGAAGCTGTGTGAGCAGCTTCTATGACCAACCAGAGACACCACACATGTTAACAGCACCAACCAGAGGAACCACTGTCATCTGAGGACCAGCCACCTTGAGGAGCAACTGTAGCCTGAGAAACCATCATCACCCAAAGAGCAGCCCCTGCACAACTCAACATCTAGATCAGTCGGTGAGACCAAAAAATGGGTAGACAAAGAAACCCACAAAGAAAAGAAAAGGAGGAATCACCAGAAAAGCAGCTAAATGAAACAGATGCATGCAATACGTCGGAAAAAGAATTCCAAATAAGGGTCCTAGAGTGCATAAACCGGATGAAAGAAAAAATCAACAACTTATGTAAGAATCAAAAAGAAATGGATGAAAAAATGAATAACTTACGTAAGAATCAAGAAGAAATGAAGGGTGATATAGCTGCCATAAAGAACACAATGGGAAGTTTTAACAATAGACTAGGAGAAGCGGAGGAACAAATTAGCGAATCAGAAGACAGAGAAGCAAAACACACCCAAACTGAACTGCAATTAGAGAAAAAAATCAAAAGACAGGAGGAGAGCCTAAGGGAGGTATGGGATAACATGAAACGAAGCAACATATGAATAATAGGGGTGCCAGAACAACAGGAAGAGGAACAAGGATTAGAAAACGTATTTGAAGCAATAATCTCAGAAAATTTCCCAAAGGTGGGGAAGAAAAAAATCACACAGACACAGAGAGTCTCAAATAAGGTGAATCTAAAAAGACCTACCCCAACACACATCATAATTACCATGGCAAATGTTCAGGACAAAGAGAGAATCTTAAAGGCTGCAAGACAGAGACAGAAAGTTACATACAAGGGAGCTCCCATTAGATTATCAAATGACTTCTCAACAGAAACACATCAGGCCAGAAGAGAATGGACAGAAATTTACAAAGTGATGCAAAACAAGGGACTGAATCCAAGATTACTC
>PVJC01008747.1:0-47669 GCA_004026665.1 Murina feae | reverse complement strand
CCAGCCCTAGCCACAGCTCAAAAAAGAGAACAACATGCTGGGGAGGGCAAGAGTCTGAGAGATCAACATAGAAGGGGTGCCTGCTCCAAGCCTCCACGGTGTGCCTGGGGGCAGGCCCCCGGCAGGTAGACACACACAGGAGGACTTCTACGAGCCTCAGATGCGGCTGGGGGCAGGTCCCCAGTGGTGACACACACACACACACATACACACACACACGCACAAAAGGCGCCTGGCAGACTGGGGCCATCATAGGACATCCACTGAGGGGTCCCAGACTGTGAGAGGGCACAGGCCAGGCTGAGGGCCTCCCTCCACTCCGAGTGCACCGGGCCCCTAGTTTATATATAAAGTGTAACCAAAGGGGACTGCTACATAGATTATACATACATCCAAACATGAGCCTGGTGCCACTGAAAATGAGGATTTCAATGAACGTTTAAGGACACAGGAAAATGCTTATCGTATAATATTGAACTAAGAATACACACACACACACACACACACACACACACCATTATGCCAATAAGTTGCTGAATCAGAGATGACTTGTCCTCCTTGATGTTTTTCTGTATTTTTCAGGTGAATCTGAAGTGATGCTGTGTGTGTTTTTTTTTTAAGTTACAAAAACAATGGGGGAGGGAGAAGAAAAAACAAACTCACATTTCCTAAACATCACATTTTCAGTATAAAATATTCTTCTGAAATGTATATAGCAATGAAAGCATGTTTGAGGTAATCCTACTCATTGATGTTAACATATATATAGTATATTAATAAATATTTACTGCCCAAGCAAAATATTCACCAGGGAGTTGCTACTTAAATTACACATACCCAAACATGAGTCCAGGGCCACTAAGATTAGGATTTCAAGGAACGTTTAGGAACACAGGAAAACGCTCACCATATAATAGTGAACTTAGAATACACACATCGTTATACCAAGTGGTTGAATCGGATGATTTTCCTCCTTTATGTTTTCTGTATTTTTTCAGGTGAATCTGAAGTGGTGGTGCTTTTTTTTTTTAGTTACAAAAACAATGGGGGAGGGAGAAGTAAAAACAAACTCACATTTCCTAAACATCACATTTTCAGTATAAAATATACTTTAGAAATGTATATAGTAATGAAAACATGTTTGAGGTGATCCTATCCATTGCTATTAATCCTATTTCTTGCTGTTAATTCATACTAATAAGTATTTGCTGCCCAAATTAAATATTCAGACCTTTCAATGTATTTTTAAGTGTTTTTATTATACAGTAGGCAGCACACATAACGTTTTCGATATGGTGTCAGTCGTTCATTCAAACATTACTATTACAAAACCACGTATTAATTCAGTAACCTACAAACCAGCTTCATAAAACAAGCCCAACCTTACTAAAATGTGTTCGTTTTAGCAAGCTACTTACTCCTAATCTGAACGTCAGTCAATAAATCTTGAATATTAAGACCCCGCAAACTCTAAACCGTTTGAGAATGCTTTCCAGGATGACAAATTATACAAAACATAGAAACGTCACCCCCAATACCATCTGCATATCATATTATTTTTAAAACCAAGACCCAGTGGGTTTAAATGTGGACTACCTGTTACAGCTTCCACTTGTAAACGTTATACACCCGACATGCCTAAAGCTGATACCTTGAGGGAGTCCAGGATACCTCGGTCCTTGAAGGTCTGGTACAGCTTTCTGCGTAGTTCATCTTGACTCAACACGTCGCATTTGGGGGGCATGGTGATCTGGAAGAGAAGATGCTGACAGTCACCGAGCAGGCAGAGGGCACGGGATTTCTGAGGACGGACAGTGGCTGGCCTTCGGGAAAGCACGAAAGCCCGGCGGGCACTGCGCTTTCAAGAAAACAAGCAAGAAGCTTCGTCCCCCGACGTGCGCCGTCCCTGCACATGCGCGCCCGGTTGGCACTTGAAGGAAAACACGAAGCTTTGTCCCTTCAAGTGCGCACCCGGTTGGCGCTTGAATGAGAACCAACACGAAGCCCCCTCCCCTCACGTGCACCCCATCGGCGCTTTAAGGAAACAAACACGAAACTTCGTCCCCTCACGCGCACCCGGTTGGCACTTTAAGGAAAATGAACACTAAGCTTCGTGTTGGTGCTTTAACGAAAACATTAAGAAGCTTCTATCCTTCAAGTGCGCACCCGATAGGCGCTTTAACCAAACAAACACAAAGCTTCAAAGCTTGGTCCCCTCACGTGCGCACCCGGTTGGCGCGCTTGAAGGAAAACCAACTCGAAGCTTTGCGTTGGCGCTTTAACGAAACCATTAAGAAGCTTCGCGAGTCCCTTCAAGTGGCCACCCGGTTGGCGCTTTAAGGAAACAAACAAGAAACTTCGTCCCCACACACGCACCCGGTTAGCACTTGAATGAAACAAACACGAAGCTTCCTCCCCTTATGCGTACCGTCCCCTCACACGCACTGGGTTGGCGCTTGAATGAAAACAAACTTCGCGAAGAAGCTTCGTCCCCTCACGCGCACCGGGTTGGCACTTGAACGGAAAACAAACACGAAGCTCCCTCTCGTCACCCAGCACCCAGCTGGCACTTGAATGAAACAAACACGAAGCTTCCTCCCCTCACGCGCACCGTCCCCTCACGCGCACAGGGTTGGCGCTTGAATGAAAACAAACGCGAAGCTCCCTCTCCTCACCCAGCACCCGGTTGGCACTTGAATGAAACAAACACGAAGCTCCCTCCCCTTACGCGCACCGTCCCCTCACGTGCGCACCCGGTTGGCGCTTTAACCAAACAACACTAAGCTACGAAGCTTCGTGCCCTCAGGTGCGCACCCGGTTGGCGCTGAATGAAAAGAAACCCGAAGCTTCGTCCCCTCACGCGCACCCCATTAGCACTTTAAGGAAACAAACACGAAGCTTTGTCCCCTCACTTGCGCACCCGGCGCTTGAATGAAACAAACACGAAGCTCCCACCCCCTCACGCGCACCCATCGGCGCTTGAACAAAAACAAACCCAGTGGGAGCTTTAACGAAAACAAACAAGAAGCTTTAACGAAAACAAATAAGAAGCTTAGTCCCCTCAAGTGCGCAACTGGTCAGCGCTTTCACGAAAACCAACAAGATTCTTCACCTCACACGCCCACCCTGTCAGCGCCTCAATGAAAACCAACAAGAGCCAGTCCCGCCCGCCCCGCCTCCAGGTGGCAAGGAGGGGACTCCCTATCTTCAGAAGCCAGCCCCGGTGCCAGGGGAACCACTCAACGCTCTCCCGCCCACTGTGAACTAAGAACTCTGGGGCATAAACGCACTTCCTCCCCTCCGGTTGCTATGGGTGGGTGGGGTCGTATACCGGGATAGCGACTCTCACCGGAGGCTGGAGGGTAGAGACATCTGGCGAAGAGTCTGAGAAATCCGAGGTCCCGGAAGCCGAGGCACCACGTGAGTCCGCGCCGCCCCCGGGCGGTCCCGCCCTCTCTCCGAGACCCGCCAGCTTGACCGGTCTGAGTCCGGGGCGTTACTGCGCCTGCGCCAGCCAGTCCGCGCTACTAACCGCCGAAGTCTCGCCCACTTGTCGCGAGAGCTTCGCTCCGAGTCTCGCGAGGGCTCGCCAGGCTTCCTTACGGAAGTTCCGAGCGTGAGTCGCTGCGGCGGGAGCTCAGTGGATACTTTCTAGAAGCCTGCGTCTGCGCGCAGGTAGGGAATAGAGCGAGGACTCGGGGAGGCGGCGGGCGCTTCGGCGGAACGTCCGGGGCCCGCGTGATCTGGGTGGTAACCCTGTCTCTCCATCCAGTTGCGGCCTGGGGCGCCGGGCCCAACCGTGCTAGCCCCCGACCGGCTGGTCCCATCACAGCCCAGGCATTGCACCCGGCGAGTTCCGCCAGCTCGAGGCATTGCAGCTTTTGCCTTTTACTAGGTCACTCAATAACCCAAGGGCTTTCGTAACTGCTGCACTGTTGCCATTTGGAGCCCGAAAAGTCTTTGTGGGGAGCGCTGTCTTGTGCACCGCGGGGTGGTTAGCAGCATCCCTGGCCTCTCTGCCCACTAAATGCAGCGCCTCCGCACCAGTTCTGCCCATCGTGAATGTCTCAGACGTTGCCAGATGTCCTCGGGGAGGCAAAAGTGACTGGTTGAAAATCAGTGAGCTAAATTTGGATTTTGCATGCTGTGAGAAAGATAAAGGTGGGCTGAGATGTCCTGTAGACTTGAGTACAGTTTAGAAAAAAAGAGAGTGGAGGATGGAAGCCCGCAGACACATCTCTGCGGAAAAAAGTGTGACTTCAGCTGGGCTCTAATGGGTATGCTTTGGATGGTGGCAAAAAGAGTAACTGCTGGGCATCACGTAGGCAACTGCCCTCCCACCCACCCATGGCAGTGGGTCATTAATCACAGCGATCTTTTTCGCTGACCACACTTAAGTCTCAGAATCTCAGCACCAGTTCCAAGCAATCACGACCAGTGATTCAAACTGGCCCAGGAAAGGAAACCCATTTGCCATTCCTGGTTAGCTCCCTTTTCCATTAGACAGCGTATCTTCTCTACAGATGAGATTTTGCTGGACACTGCTCCCCACCCCCAAAATAAAGTGTTTTCCCTTCCTCAGTTTAAACATCCTCAGTCCCTTCAGTAGCTTTTGTCCAGAGCGTTCCCTAGCCTACTTCCCCCCTCCCCCCAACACACCCAGTTCAGTTATTGATTCATTTAAAATGCAATTCCCAGAACTGAGTACTTCCCCGGAGATGATATTATTTGTGAAAAGGACATTGTCTTCTCGATGCAGCTTGGTATTGCATTAGCTTTTTGTGACCACTGTTTCAGACTGCTGCCTCTTATTGAGTTTGCAATAAATGAAAATGGGTTCTTATAGATGCACTGCTCTTAAACTAGGTTTCCTCACCCTGTTGTGCAGTTCATTTTTTCCAGCCCAAGTACAGGACTTTATTTTGCATCCTATTAAATTCTACTTTGTTAATTTCACACCTAGTTCTCTTCGCTGTGGAGATATTTTTGAATCTTGCCTTTTGCCATCTAATAAATTGGTTGCCCTTAGCATATCTTTGAATGTGATAAGTTGGCTTCATCTCACAGTTATTGTTATAAGGAGTGTTTTCTGGGCCCCAGCACTGTGATAGCTCTGGGGATACCAGTCTGTGTTATCATCCCAGCTAAAGGTCTAGTTGTTTCTAGGTGTATACCAAACTATTTCCCAAAATGATTTACTGCCTCCTGATTTCCCTTCCAAATCATAAAATTTAAGTTAGGCATGATTTGTTCTCGGTATAACCAGGGGTTACATGAATGAATAATAACCTACTCTTGTTGTGTAGGGATCCACATTGAATATGTATAATAAAAGCGCTTTAACCAAAGGCAGCCATTTAATACATATTTCTATTGGTCTTTTGATTTATTTGAAAGTACCAATTATAGACTAGGAGATAAGCCTTTTTGTTTTTGAAAATAGGAATAACACTTACCTGTATCTGATGATATGGCTCTTTTGTGTTCCTGTGGCTTCTCAAATAGCACTGATCACTAGATATATAATCACATTCGTTGATCCAAGCTATGTAGTTGCTGAGAACTGAATACTTGTATTTATTGAAATGTCTAGATTTTGTAATGTTCCAAGCTTGAGGTTCATAGCCTGCCTAACCTTGATTCTTCCATATTTGCTGTTGGGAAAATCATTCTTTTTAATAAACTTGAAGTTCAGCAGATCTGCATCCTCTGTGCTTTGTGTACCAGGTACTTGAAGCAGTTGGCCTCTCTCCCCTGCTTTTTCCTGACTGAAGCCCACAAAGGCTTTGTTTTTCTTGACATAGTCGGTGCATTACAGCTCATTGGCGCTTTTGCCTCACAGGCTTCTGGTCCCAGGTCCCATTTCTGTGTTCATTACTAGTTAGTGGCCTACTTCCTACATTATGTATAGTGCACAGCCTCTTTGAGGTCAAGGTAGCCCTGGGCTCCTTATAACACCACCTTGATTTCTTTAGTTGTCTCTCTCCCAAAAGCAGCTCAAGTCACCCTAGCAACCAGAGACTGCCGCTGTCCTCACCACAGATGCAGTCCTGCCTCCCCTACCCGCAGGCTACAAGCCCTGCCCCTTGTGATAGAGGATTGCTTTATATAAGGAACCGGAAGCAGCTTCTCACAAAGGTGCTGTTAATAGCTTGAACACAGGCTCCAGCTATCAGGCCTCTGAGCCCGCCCCTTCCTCCCCACCCCCCAGGCCTCACTGGGTTAGTTAATCCCACCCTGCCTCTCACTCCAGCATTCCCTCTCCCCTATTAGGGTTATCTCACACTGTAAACTACAGGCCCCTCTCCCCTCCCAGCTCCATTCTGCAGACATTGAGCAATTATATACTAGGCTTGCTGTCAGGGATTCAAGGTGGAAAAGCCACAGTCCCTTGCTCTGTCCCCATATTGCCCTAAGTAACTCCTTGATGCACCGTTGCCCCAGACAAACCTTTCCAACAGTGCTTTGCTACCCATGTGCCATGGTAAATGAACTCCCTCTGTCCCCGCTTTCTTTACAGAACGCACTTTTACCTTTTTGCTGACGCTTCCTTGAATATTTCCCTTTTTCTCATACCTGCAAGGGGGTGTTTGTTTGTTTTTTCCAGCTCTGACATGTTGTTAGTTTCCTACTGCTGCCCTAACAAATTACCACAAATGTAGTGGCTTGAAACAACACAAATGTATTACATTACTTTTCTTAGCGTAGAAGTCCGACGTGTGTCTCACTGGGCTGCAATCCAGATTATCAGGAGGCTGCGTTCCCTTTTGGAGGCGCTCCTTTGTCCTTTCCAGCTTCTGGATGCCACCGGTATTCTGTGACTGGTGACCTCTTCCTCCATCGGTACAGCCAGGACCTGTAGTCATGTTTCCTCCTGACTTCCTGTGCCTCCCCCACTTTTAAAGGCCCTTGCGCCTGCATTGGGCCCACCTGGGTAGCCCAGGATCCTCTCCTATCTAGGGTCAGCTGATGAGCAACCTTAGTTCCATTTGTAGCCTTAATTCCCCTTTACCTGGTAATTAACACTCATTCACAGGTTCCCAAGATTAGGATATGGACATATTGAGGGTAGGGGGGGCGGGGGTCAGGAGGGCTATTCTGGCTCCCACTCCATGTTGGAAACTGACATGTTTTCATCCCTCTTCCTTTCCTTATTTGTTTTATCAGTGAATAGCTGGCATCCTGATATTCTGCTTGATCGCCTCAGCCAAACATTTGGAAACGTCGTCAGTTCTCCCATTTAATCCATTGCCAAGTTCTGTGTAGCTCCCTCCTCCGCCCCTCGAGGCCTAGTCTCCTTTGCAGATGCTCGAAGGGCCCCTACTTCAGGTGATGGGAAAGTTGAACAGGCACACACAACTTACACAAGCACAGCTGTTGTGGTGCTTCATTTGTATTGTTTGTATTACATATTGGAGTCGAAGTAATACTTCGTGGGTGGAGGGATGGTGGAAGAGATCCTGGAATTTTCAAAAAAAAAGTTTGCAATCATTGGTCTAGAGCTACACCGTCCAATACAGTAGCCATGAACCACGTGTGGCTATTTAATTAAAATTAAATATAATTTCAAATTCAGTTCTGCAGACAAGACCACATTTCAAATGCTCCTTAGTCTCCAGTGGCTACTACATCGCATGGCGCAGGTACAGAACATTTCCATTCGTGCAGAAAGTTCCGTACATAGGACAGCACAGAGTTCTAGAGAGTGTCTCCCCTTTGCCCACTACCTAGGCATAGTAAGCTCTCTAACATTAAACAATTGTAGATACTCCCTGAGACTACATGGTCGTATGGTTTCTTTTCCTTCCACTTCACCCATCGTTCAGTTTTTCCTTGTCATAATTGAATAGTTACTTCCCTTCTCCAGCTATTTGTGAAATCAAATTCTTGGCAGCTCAAGTCCTGCCCAGCTGTGTAGTTTGTGATACAACCTTTATGCGGTATTTCCTTCAGTTTCCTTTTTGTTTATCCTCATTTCATACTTAGCACCATGCTTCTCTCCCAGTAATGGATTTCCATACAGGAGGGAAGTATTTTGCTTTATACATATACCAGGGGCCTGGTGCACAAAAACTTGTGCACTGGGGGGGGGGGTCCCTCAGCCCGGCCTATGCCCTCTCCCAGTCTGGGACCTCTCGGGGGATGTCCACCTGCTGGTGTGCCTGGCCAGCCTGGGTGAGGGGTTGATGGCTGTTTTCAGGCTGGCCAAGCCCCCCAGTGGGGACCCTCACCCCATGGGGGTGTGGCCAGCCTGAGTGAGGGGTTGAGGGCCGTTTTCAGGCTTCCCACAGCTCCCATTGGCCCAAGGTCCCAGCGAGGCTGGCTGGAATCAGGTTTCTGGGGTTTATTTATCTTCTATAATTGAAACTTTGTTACCTTGAGCGGAGGCCTAGGCAGGCAATGAAGCCTCCTGTTTGCTTCAGCTCCGTGACTTCTATAATTGAAACGTTGTTTGAGCAGAGGCCCGCCGGCCTAGTCAGGCAGTTGCAGTGGAAGCCTCCTGCTTGTTCCAGCTCCGTGGCTGCCAGTCGCCATCTTGGCTGGGTTAATTTGTGTACGGCCGCTCTGATTGGCTGGTGGGTGTGGCTTGGGTGTCTCAGAGTGATGGTGAATTTGCATATTACTCTTTTATTAGATTAGATTGTCTTCTGCTGCTGCTTACATGTGCATTGGGGGAAGTGTCTGCATTATCTTTTCTCTCTACTGCTTAAATGTTTGTTAAGAAAATAAGCCCTTCCCTTGGCAAACCCCGGCTAGGAAACCTAGTCCAGCAAAAATGAATGATATCATTGCTGACTTGGTTAACATTTCAAGCTCCCATCCCTCTTCCCCTCGCTTTCTCTTGAGAATTCTGACCAGTTCTCCTATTTTGCACAGCTTTTGTAACATTCCTGCTTGTCTTGGTTATCCAGTTTTACTATTTGGGCCTTTTTCTCATTTTCTCCTAAAACAGGGACCATTTCTTCCTGTAAAGGACCAGGCGATCCCTGTCACAACTGCTCACCTCTGCCATTGTAGGGCAAAAGCAGCCTTTGACTACAGTAAGACAGATGAGGCCAGATTTGACCTGCAGGCTGCAGTGTAACAACTCCTGCCCCAAATAATATTTTAAATCCTACTTACTTCACCATGCCAAGAGAGTCTCCTGCCTGCCTTTTTTCCCAAACCTGGCCTTCCAATTCCAGGGTTACATGCGCCAGTTCTAGCCTGATTTTCTTTACAAAGCATTGCATTCGTTAGGAAATACATTTCGGACTTCTTTGGCTTTTGTTGCATGTTCTGAGTGAATCAGCAGGAGTCCCTGTGAGGCTTGAGCGTCCTGGGCTCAGGCACACCTCGGTTGTACTTTCCCCGGGACTGTATGCTCGCAGCTAACCATTTCTGGTTTTCAGTGTTGAGTACTAAAACGGCATTTTCTTTTCATTTAATTAGGAGCCACAGATTGGAAACAATGTCTGGAAGCTTCTACTTCGTGATTGTTGGCCACCATGATAATCCAGTTTTTGAAATGGAGTTTCTGCCACCTGGAAAAGCAGAATCCAAAGTGCGTATAGAACCTTAACAAACCCCATGAGAATTGCCGTGCTGTTGTAATGATGATGGTGTAATGTGCTTTTAGAACTGGAGATCTGGGCAGATGAGATAACAATTAAATGAGGCTTGCTCTGGAGTTCCAGGGGCTGGTAGAAGCCAGTCAGGGAAGGTTCAATGGATTGCTTCATCCTTTATCGGCAACACTTAGCACGTACTGGGAGGATGCTCGGGGCCTCTTTTCCTGGTCTGCAGTGCACTGTGCCACCCAAGTAGGAAAAGCTACTCCTTAAGCGCATAGAAACATGGTCCACCCATAGTGGGTCTGAGAGAACGGTCACTGCTGCCTTGAAATGCCATGAAAGCCCATTCTGCCCCAGCAAGTCACATTTTTCATCAGAACATACATAGATCCATTTGCACCTGGGAGGGTTAAAAGGCACCCTTACCTACATGTCTTCCCGTTGCCCAAGATGATGGCGGTGTCCAGTGACCTTCTACCTTATCTGCTGGCTGGTGCCCACATGCTCTCCTCCCCCGTGACACACCCAGCTTCCTTATCAAGAGTGGCTGTAGAAAAACACACTGGGTTGGAGAACGTTGCCATTCAGAGTAAACAGAGCCATAGAGTCTTGAGATGAGAATAGCTGGGTGCCTTCCATCTTTCAGTACCAGTCCACGTTCCTAATTGCTTACAAGTTGTGCTGTGTTTCCCAACCTCCAAAAATAAGCTTTAATGTTCTTCAAGACAGGAGTTGATTTTTCAAATTAATTGCAATGCATAATGTCCAGTCTAGTGTAGAATGCTTGTCAGCTAGTCAGATCTTGCCACTAAAATATGATAGAAATGTAGGTAATTATCCTCCCAGCTGTTGTTGCTACATTATCTTCCCACATCGCTATGAGCACGCTGCTCATTAAAACTTTGGTTTGAGGCATCTCTGTAGCAGTGGTTGCTTTGCGTTACAGTGCTACTCAAATATAGTTCCTGTGCACTCCAGGGCCTGGTGGCACATAAAGCAGTGCATAGAAAAATACTTTGTCGCAAGATGCTACCACTTGTGAAAGCGTTTCTATAGTTTTCTCCTAATCTCTCAAGATTGATCATCCCTGTAAAGTAATAGAAAATGCTGCTATAAGCCAGACACGAAATACATCCCTTTCTCTAAGGATTAAATTAGCTGCATCATTGGCAATGGGCGTGAAGTAAACATGCTTTAGCTGTGTGAGGGATTCCAGGGTAACTGGCAGCCTTTCTCCAGCCCAGTCACGGGAATAGCCTCCTCAGCAAAGGGTCTGTATCAGTTTCCCAGGGCTACTGTCACAGAGCACAAAACCTAGGTGGCTTAGCACAATGGGGGTGTTCTGTCTCAGTTCTGGAGGTCAGAAGTCTCAGCTCAAGGGTGGGGAGGGCCGTGCCCCCTCTGCAGGGATGGTGCTGGGGAAGGATCTGTTCCAGTCTCTCCTAGTTCCTGGTAGTTCCTTGCCTGGTGGCAGCACAACTCCAGTCTCCACATGGCATTGTCCCTGGGTGTGTCTCCGTCCAAAGGTCCACTGTTTTATAAATATACTAGAGGCCTGGTGTATGAAAATTTATGCACTGGGTGGGGCAGGGGGTCCCTCAGCCCGGGCTTCTCACAGTCCAGGAGCCCTCAGGGGTGGGACACAACCTGGCCATCAGGGGAAGGCAACGCCCCCATCACACCTCTGTTGCTGCCACTGCTGGCATCGCTAGCCTTGACTGGCCCTGGTTACCTGAGCCTCGGGTAGCCCTGGGTGGCAGGGAAGCCACCATCCAAGGCTTGCCTGTGCCTCGGGCTGGCCCTGGAGGGCTGAGGGCAGCTGGAGGGTAGAGGGCGGGTCTGGTTGCACCATTGCACCATGTGCCTGCTGCCGCCCCCTCCCCCCCACCCGGCTGGGCTGAAAGGACTGTGGGACTCCTGCGGGCCTGAGAGGACTGGGTGCCACCATCTTGTGGCTGTGGGCACCACCACATTGTGACAGTGTGATGGTCAATTTGCATATTCTACTTTATTAGATAGGATTGGTCACATTGGAGACCACTCTACTCTAGCATGAAATCATGCTAACTAGTTACATCTGCAACAACCCTCTTTCCAAATAAGGCTGCATTCTAAGGGACTGCAACACAGGAATGGGTGGGGAGTACAATTCAACCCATAACAGAGGTGTTCTTTGAAAATGCATATGGAAAGTAAGAATTCCACAGGAGAAAGACCATTTCAGGTTGTGAACTCCCCCTTCACATTATGGTGGGACATTCCCACCTTCTCCAGTTCAGCTCTTTTCAGCCCATGAAAAGGACACTCCCAGCTCTAACAGGACTATCTCCTGCTATCACACAGGGGACTGACTGCTCACAAGCATTAAGCATGACCTCCTGCCACCCTCAGGTCCCCCTGCCATGTAAACTCCTTACACCTGAAAGAGTCATGCCAACACTTCAGGAGTGCCACCTCCTCACCTGTCTTCACTTACCAGGTGTCACTGCACAGGAAGCCTCCCCCTCACCCCACCTTGAGGCCTGTGCCAATGTCACCTCTCTGCAGCTCTCCTTCACCACCTCCCTAGCCCCAGCTTACCTATGTTGCTGTCCTTTATCCACAACCTCTTAGGTATTTTTTCCTGTCTTCCTCTAAAACAGCGGTTCTCAACCTGTGGGTCGCGACCCCTTTGGCAGTCGAACAACCCTTTCACAGGGGTCGCCGAAGACCATCCTGCATATCAGATATTTACATGACGATTCATAACAGTAGCAACGTTATGAAGTAGCAACGAAAATAATTTTATAGTTGGGTCACAACATGAGGAACTGTATTTAAAGGGCCAGAAGGTTGAGATCCACTGCTCTGAAAGGATACAGGCTTCTGTATCCTTTGAAAGGAGGATCTATTTGTTTTTCAACAGAGTATTTTCCCCCCACGTGTTTAAAAGGCTACAGAAACTGGTAGCTTCCTTCTTGCAAAATTAAAATCTTTTCAGTTTCTTGAACACATTAACATTATAATTAGTATATTATAATTGGCTATTTCTATTTACTGAGTTTTAGATACCAAATTTAAAAGTAGTCTATCTGGCATGGCTCAGTGGTTGAACATCAACCTATGAACCAGGAAGTCACGATTCGATTCCCAGTCAGGGCACATGCCCGGGTTGCAGGCTTGACCTCCAGTGTGGGGTGTGCAGGAGGCAGCCGATCAATGATTCTTTCTCATCATTGATGTTTCTATCTCTCGCTCCCTTCCTCTCTGAAATCAATAAAAATATATCTTTTTAGAAAAAGAAAGTGTCCCCCCACAAGAACTATATAGGATTTACAGAGTGAAATGTTGGCTGTCTTGATGCTGTACGGAATTGTTAACGTGGCGTTGCTCACACTGTCATCCAGGACGACCATCGCCATCTGAACCAGTTCATAGCTCACGCTGCCCTTGACCTGGTGGATGAGAATATGTGGCTGTCCAACAACATGTACTTGAAAACTGTGGACAAGTTCAATGAGTGGTTTGTTTCAGCGTTTGTCACTGCAGGTCATATCCTTACCTTCTTAATAAAGATAACCTAACTAAAGATAGCCTAACAAACTAGAACATGGGACACAGATGCCAGGTTAAGTTGATGGACTTTAAAGTGTCAGGTGAAAATTGCCATTTACGTAGCTACTTTTAGTTTTTTCAGGGAAAAATACATTTTGTTTAACATCATTTTAAAACCAAGTCTTGTATATAACACTAAGGTTTAGCTGAACCCTATCAAGGGTGGTTTTACTTTATTTTTTAACTTTAAAAGATTATGTTCTTTTTAAGGTAAAAACTAACCTAACTTTGAACTATTGTTTTTCATTTTATATTTCTAAAATTACACCTTAATTATTTCACATATGAGATTTATTATGCTTCATGACGTAAGACAAGAAGATGGAATAAAGAACTTCTTTACTGATGTCTATGAACTATACATAAAGGTATGTATGTTCTTTTTAAAAAATATATTTTATTGATTTTAGGAAGGGAGAGGGAGAGAGAGATAAAAACATCAATGATGAGAGAGAATCATTGATTGGCTGCCTCCTGCACGCCCCACACTGAGGATTAAGCCCGCAACCCAGGCATGTGCCCTTGGCTGGAATCGAACCCAGGACCCTTCAGTCCGCAGGCCAGTGCTCTATCCACTGAGCCAAACCAGCTAGGGCTATAACTTTTTAAATCTGATCAACAGGGTTCAAACCTTGGCAGGGAACTGGCCTGTCAAAGTGACTCCCTTGTAGTAGTTTTTATCTCAGAGCAGCTCTCCCTCATCAGGCAAGTCTTCACCAGGTGAACATGTATTTAGGAAAAGAACTCATGGTTATTTTGTTGCTGTTGTTAATCCTCAGCCAAGGATATTTTTCCCATTGATTTATTTTTCTAGAGAGAGTGGAAAGGAGAGGAGAGACAGACAGACACATCAATTGGTTGCCTCCCACACATGCCCCGACAGGGGCTGGGAATAGAGCCCGCAACCCAGGCACATGCCCTTGATCGGAATCAAACCCACGACCCTTCAGTCCACAGGCTGATGCTCTAACCACTGAGCACACCAGCCAGGGATTGTGGTTATTTTAAAATCTACTTCATTCTCCCTCTTGTGGTGCATATAGTTGATTTTACTAGGGGACCCTAAAGAGAGGGAAGGTAGTATTCTCCATAAAAGAAGTTGCTTTATAATTGGTCTAAAATGCTTTCCTCTACTTTACAAATAAGTTACAGTGCAATGAATACCAATCATAAACCAGCAGGAAGTGATTCATATATTATCAAATAGTCACCCAAGGAGATTAGTGCCAACCGCATTTCTTGATACTTAATTGGAAAAAAATAAACTAATGGGACATCAGTGGTTAAACTGCCGTGCTGACAACAGTATTTCTTAATGATTTACATGTTCTGTATGGAACAAGATTTTTGTGTATCACCACAGCTAACAATATTTCTACTCAGCACTAGCAAGTAAAAATATCTAGTCCTTTTATAAAGGTAGACAGTGATTAAGGTGTAAAAATTGCTAACTCCTTTCTGCATTAGTGATTCCATTTGTTATTTTCTCTGACTGTTGATACATTTGCTGCATTATGTGAGAAACTGGTCACTTACCCTTGTGTTAAAGGAGAGTATTAAAAACCTGATTATTAAAAAAATTACCACACAAGAGTAGTTTTTAATCAGTGTGGTATTACTTTCTCTTAGAAAAATATGGCACATTTTTCATTTGTATTTTATGTAGGTCTTACAGATTAATTCATGTTTACAATGAATATAAGGTTAGTAATTCAAACGCAGGGTGAATCCTGAGTTAATTTTGCTTACATAGGCAACATTTATACCACCATCAGTTTCACCACAGGTACTGCTCAAAACTAAAACACCAAGAAAGAAATTTCCTGAAGGGGAAGTTACTATTTAACAATAGAACATTTTTATGGAAACTTAAAAATGTGATCTTCTGACTTGTTTTGAATATGTTCATTGATTTCTTTTAATTTAAAGCTCAAAATAATTTAGAGACCCATGATTTGTCAGCCTTTTTACTCTGACAAACTCACTAATACTTTCTTCTTTCCTAGTTTGCAATGAATCCATTTTATGAACCAAATTCTCCTATTCGATCCAGTGCATTTGACAGAAAAGTTCAGTTTCTTGGGAAGAAACACCTCTTAAGCTAAGCACAGAAAAGTTTGGAAATAATGTCGCTACAATGGAATATACTCAGGAATGTGTACATTGTAAGTTACTTGATTAAATATCCTGGGAAAGTTTTACTTGTAGTGTCAATTTATCTAAACCTAGTGAAATTCCTTATAGATAAAAATAGTACAGTTTTCTTAGAATTATCAATCCTATATAGTAAAAGCCCAGCGACCAAAACAGCAGAACAACCAGAACGACCAGTCACTATGATGCGCATTGACCACCAGGGGGCAGACGCTCAACAGAGGAGCTGCCCCCGGTGGTCAGTGCGCTCCCACAGTGGGAGCACCTCTCAGCTGACTGGAATGAGCAGCACTCCCACAGCAGGCTGATCCCCAGAGGCCATGCCCCTCGCCAGTGCATGAGTCCCATGCACCAGGCCTGCAGGTTACTATTTGCTTCTGAACAGTTATTTAATAAGAATTTCTTTATCAATATCCTTGAAACATCTTCGAAAATCTGAGAATAAGCTTTTGACTTTCCTTATTCATATAGCTTGATCTTGATGTAACAATCCAGAACCAAATGTCATTGTCAAGGTTTGGTAGATTTAAAACTGAAGCATCTGCAGTGAGGATTAAAGTTGGTAGGACATAGATGGGCTTACCCATACATCTAGAGATGATATAAAAATGTATAGGCACTGCACATAGCCCTACCCAAGAAGCTGAAGTAAACAGCGTGTGCAGTGCCCTGTCACGTACCTGCCGCTGTCCAGGATGGGGCAGTGATCCTGCTGTCATTCTGAAATCAGGGATCCATGTCTGTGAAATGGGAGATTGGGCCCAAAGTGCCAGGTTGTATTCTTTTATTTCCTTTCCCTTAGCATGCTAAAGATTTAATGAACCTGTTGATACCTGTATTAGTAAAAAGCTGCAAGACAATTTTAATCGAGTTGTAAAGACAAAAAAGCTTGTATTACACTAACATTTGCACGCCTAGCCTTTCAGGCTGTGCACCAGAGGGGGGCAGGAGTGGGCTTTTTACTGTAAGGAGTGTGGGACCTTACTATAAACGTGTAGATGTTGACTGAAAAGCAAGTAATATAAGCACATATTTTCCATGCTACTTATGAGCACTGAAGAATTTTGTTCCATTCTGAATAACTTGAGCAAGTAATTCTGAGTTTGGTCTTGTATCTTTGTGTGAAGTTGCTACTATGATTTTTTACCCTATTTATTTGATTTACTAAATAAAGATGTTTGTCCAAGATTGTGGGAATTTAATATCGAATTTTTTAAGCGCCGCTCACCCTGCCACCAATACCATTTTAGTTTTATTTCGAAAGTCTGCAAACTAGTATATATTTTAACCCAATTTACAAAACCCGGATCATCTCAAGTTAGATGCCAGAGCTTTGGGAGCAGAAAAAGATATTCAGCTAGAAATCTAGGAGTCATTTCAGCCATACTCATTGGCGAGACCCAAACACGTATTGTTTTTGTTTGTTTTAATTTTTGTTTATTTTTTAAAATATATTTTATTGATTTTCTACAGAGAGGAAGGGAGAGGGATAGAGAGGCAGAAACATCGATGAGAGAGAAACATTGATCAGCTGCCTCCTGCACACCCCCTACTGGGGATATGCCCGCAACCAAGGTACATGCCCTTGACCGGAATCAAACCTGGGACCCTTCAGTCCCCAGGCCGACATTCTATCCACTGAGCCAAACCGGTCAAGGCAATACGTATTGTTTCACGTAGTTTGCTCTGCCCTCAATGACCATGTAGCACAGAGGGCTGCGATGCAAGTGGCCAGGAGCAGCAGCAGGGAGTTCTAGGGTAGAGCGCAATGGGTCCTGGCTGGGCCATACAATAGCAGTGCCTTACAAACAGCAACGCTTTTCTCTGGGCTTGTGAGGGTAAGATGGGAGCATGGAACAAGAGCCCTGCGTGAGCACGTTACTGTAATTAAGTACCAAATTTCATGAATGCCTGCATCTTTGAAGGAGCTCTAAGGCAAGTCCAGTGATGAGCGTAGGAGCTGGTGGGTGGGCTGCACAGGGAAAGCATGCTGGGCTCGAAAATGGGGAAAAGCAGCACTGGGCATGGGAATTGGACAGAACCAGGACTGGCGAGTTGGTAAAGCATAGATCTGGTAGTAGGTGGTGTTACTGAAGGTTCCAGAATACAAGAGCAGTGGAGGGACATCAGTAGCACCCTGGGCATTTGCCAGGGTTCATGCTTCCCCACAGGCATAAGCTTCACTGAACACAGGTATTAAATTTGTAATCATTAGCATTTCCAAAGAGATCCAAATAAAATGCACCCATCTGGTTTTGTCCTTTGTTGCCTAGAAGGCTGCACTGTTGCCCCACAGTCCACAAATGCAAAGACCATCGATCTGTGCCCTGCCCGATAAACCCATGTTCTTTTTCTTCAGTCACAACAGTACCTCCCGGTTGACAGGCCGCAGTGGTGACTTCTCAGAACCCACAGGTCTATTTTTCTACTTAACACTGCACTGCCCCACAAGCCACTGGTATTGTGTGAGAACTGGCGTCAGTGTCATAGGACAGTGAAAGCTTACACAGGTTTTTATAGAAACATAAAAAAAGGTTTTCTTTAAGACACATTTTAACTTCAACTAGGGAATTTTTCACAAGGGTGAAGACGGTGACAAAACTGGAAGCAACCCATTGATGAAGCACCTTTCCATCTTCCACACAGCCTCCTGAAATTGTCGTTGGTTAAAGGTACATTTGTCCAGCCCTGACTGGTTTGGCTCAGTGGATAGAGCGTCGGCCTGTAGACTGAAGGGTCCCAGGTTCGATTCCGGTCAAGGGCATGTGCCTTGGTTGCAGGCACATCCCCAGTGGGGAGTGTGCAGGAGGCAGCTGATGGATGTTTCTCTCTCATCGATGTTTCTGCCTCTCTATCCCTCTCCCTTCCTCTCTGTAAAAAATCAATACAATAATTTTTTTTAAAAAGTACATTTGTCTATTCTCTGAGGTCGTAGTTGGTCTTTAACACTGAACTTGGTCTATATATTCAAACAGCGTGGAAGCACACAGTCTCAGATGGCCCAACACTGAGTGGCAAGCACAGCGCTGTAACAGGCCCCTCCTCCCAGAACCACAGTTCTTGCTTTGGGGGTTCTGCAGCTATTGCCACCATTCCTGCACCACCCGCTTTGAGCCCCAACTCTTGTTTTGCCCATACTTTTCATCTTTGTATAGGTAAGACCGGCCAATTAAAGCATCTTTTTTTTTTCTTCAAAAGAGTCAGATTTTCATCTACCTTTTGCTTCTGGTTCAAGACCTTCACCAGTTACAGTTTCATTGAAGGACAAAGCTATTTAGTCAGGTTTTGCTCCTAATCACATTTCAGTGCCGTGTTTGGTGTATTAAGCCTTGTTTCCCCAGATTCCCTTTAAGTTGTGGTCTGAAGGATTACTCTCTGGCAGCCTGTTTCCTTTGATCATTTTAGCTGCTCAACACTAGACCTCTAGAATGCCAACTAATCTAATCTTTAAATATTTATCGGAAAATACAGTATTTGGAAAGATGCTTAAAAGTTTAAAAATACACTAAGGGATTAGTTAAATCTACTCAAGTACCAAAATTGCACATTTTATAAATACCTATACACGTTATGGGCCAAATTGTTCCCCCACCCCCAAATTCGTATGTTTAAGTCCTAGCCTCTATGCACACCCTCAGAATGTAGCTGTACTTGGAGATGGGGCCTTCAAAGAGGTGATTTCAGTGAAAATGAGCCTGTTTGGGTGGGCCTAATCCAATCTGGTATCCTAAGGGGAAATTTTGATATTGATGGGGGGAGGTGACAACACAGGGGAAAGGTTATCCGCAAGCCATGAGGAGTCAGGAGGAACCTACCAACACCCTGCCCTGGGACTTCCGGTCTCCAGCATTGTGAGAAAAATTCCCATTGTCGAAGCCACACAATCTGCATTTTATCATGCCAGCTTAGCACACTAACACAACATGCTTACCTTGTGTACTAAGTATCTAGATCAGGGGTGGGGAACACCGGCCCCTGAGCCGTAGCGAAATCATCTGGTCTGGCGCTGCCAAGGCATTAGGGGTGAGTTCATTAAATGTTTGACCAAATACAGCAGGCTCATTTTTAAGTTGGTAATTGTGTATGGCTCACAAATGTTACAAATATTCAAATGGCCTTTGGCAGAAAAAAGGGTCCCCATCCCTGATCTAGACAGACACCCAAAAGCACATGTGGCTGCCGCCAGAGACAGGAACTGGGTGGCAAAGGTAGAGGTAAGTCCCTTGTCCCTAGGATTTGAACCATGTGACTCCTAGGATGCTTCACTGTTGCCCCCACTTTTCATGTATGCAGAGAAATTGACCAAGGTGTGGAAACTAGCACTGTCATGCACTGCCGCTCCGTATCTATCAAGGGAGAAGGGTTTAAATAGTTGTTAGATATCCATACAGCAAATAAGTGAGAGGGGTCTACTATAATGTAAATATGTCCAGACATATTAAGAGAAAAAGGGCAAGTCACAAAACAATGGGTACAGTTTTTTGTTTTTTTTGTGTTTTTTTTTAAAAAGCAAGTCCAGCTGGCATGGCTCAGTGGTGGAGCATCAGTCTATGAACCAGGAGGTCACGGTTTGATTCCTGGTCAGGGCACATGCCCTGGTTGCCGGATCGATCCCCATTGTGGGGCGTGAAGGAGGCAGCTGATCAATGATTCTCTCTCATCATTGATGTTCTTCTCTTTCCCTTCCTCTCTGAAATCAATAAAATTATATTAAAAAGAAAAGCAAGTCCCTTAAAAAAAATTGTTTTTTGGATGGAGGAATAGTTTTTTTCCCCGGAGTGGGGGGAGGGGGGTGATTACAAATAATAAAAACTAGAGCTCTCTCCAACCTGAGACTATGAAGAGATTTAACTTCCCCAAATTAAAAATGTCATAACATTTTCCTTACAGCCAAATTGTTACGTTGGGAAATAAGACTTTCAAAAGCTTAGCTTACTGTAATGATACTCTTTTTCAGTGGTTTCCAACAAGTGGAGCCAGGGAAAGAAATTTATTTCGTTTCTCAAAATGTACCCCTGCCCCAAGCACATCCTTCGGTAACCCCCTGCTCCACAGCCAGAGTCCCGTCTTAACTGACACAGGGTCTAGGCATCAGTTTGCCTCTGGAGGATGGAATCTGCATGAAGGTGCAGTATATGAACTTTACCCACAAAGGATCACCATGTATCAGTAAGTCTGGGCATTGCAGCAAGATGAGAAATCTTCGAGAGCAAATCAATAGACAATGTTCAGTGAAGGAGAAGGCACTAAATAAATACACAACCAAATAAAGATGTCTTCTCTCACCCTCACACAAAGTTCAATCCTTCACATTTCCTCTAAGAATAATGATAAAGTTGGCTTCTGGGGTTGAGGGGGTAGCGAACGTGTGGCACACAAATGATGAGTGATTACTGGGGAATCGAGATCAATTCCGTTATGTAGAATGAAAATGTGAACACTTTAATCATTTTAAAGAGAATGTAGAAATAAATCACTGCAGCACGGATGCACTCAATTTTAATCTTTAATATCTAACATTATTGCTGTAGGAAATTTCCCCCTGAACCAGGAATAGATGCTAATTACATAAAAATATACATATATAAAAAGTCGTCCTCCATTTTCCCAGGAAAAGAACAATTTCTAGAATATTCAAGTGTTTTGTTTTAATCACAAAGTCTTGGTCATCTCATTTATTAGCTCTGTAACTTACATATTAATTTAAACATTATTAGATAACCGTTACAACTTATAAATGTAAGATGCCATTATTGAGTAAATAAAGATGCTTCTGTGAGTGAATGTGTCCCTTCTCCCACCCACGTATGGAGCAGCAATGTGGTTAGTTTAATTTTATGAGTATATGATCTATTGCTGCAAATGCTAATTCTCCGCTCCCCATGTTTATTCGTGTGTGTGTGTGTGAGTTGGTTAAACCTCTCTCATCAGGATCAACAGCAAGAGGAGGTGGGCTTGGGCTTTCGGTGCAGACTGACAGTGTCTGTCTGAATCAAGTGATCCGACCTATCCTCAGTGGCAAGCACTCTTCGCACTGCTTCCTCAAAGGCCGCTGCCACGTTTGTGGCATCCTTTGCACTTGTTTCGAAGTAAGGGTAGTCGCCGTTTTCCCGGCACCAGGCTTGGGCTTCTTCTGCAGACACCTGCCGTTCGTTTATGTCAATCTTGTTGCCCAGAATCACAAAAGGAAAGCTGTCGGGCTCTTTTACATCTGCGTAATAGATGAATTCTTTCTTCCAGTTACTCAGGTTCTGGAAGCTTTGAGAATCGTCGACACTAAAAGTGAGCAGGCAACAGTCAGAGCCTCTGTAAAAGGGCGTCCTCAGGCTTCGGAATCTCTCCTGCCCGGCTGTGTCCCAAATCTGCATGGTCACAAAGTGTCCATCTACCTCCAGCTCTTTGTTTAAAAACTCCACACCTATTGTATGGAAGAGCTGGGTGTCAAACTTATTAGTCACATATCGGTTCATTAGAGAACTCTTCCCAACTCCACCATCTCCAAGGAGAATTACTTTAAAAAGTGACGATTTTCCTGCCATTATTAATCTCAAGATCTCTGACTTCAGAAGCCTGTAAAATAAAAGGTACCGTTACCTTCCTTTAGACCTGTACACTGCTCGACACGATTCTAGAAATATCAGCATTTAAGGGAAATAAACGCAGAGGCCCAATTCCTTTCTGCACAGAGCATACCTAACAGCAAGAGCTGTCATTTGCAAAGCATTCAACCATGCGCCAGGCCTAACCTACCTTGGGTCTCAGCTGACTGAAGCTGGCACTCCGGGCCAAGTCTGACCCCAAACACCTTGCTCTCAACCATCTCTCTCTACTCACAATAAGCCCGGCCACCATTTGTTAGAGATGTAGTAGGAGACTAAAGTAGGCAAGTCTGGGTGACAACCTCAAACAGCCCTTTGGTGACACCATGACAGACACTGTTCACCCACGGCTTTGCTCTCCTGCCAGGGGTTTTCTCCAGGACCCCCGCTTCTTCCAGTGCTGTCACCATAGAAGCTGGTAACCAGGAAACCAGACACAGAAGCTGACTGATTTGGCAGTGAACAAAAATAAGCCAACCACTGAGTAAATGAACTCTATTCTCTCCATTGGGAACACTACTTTGAGTCTGCCAAAATTAATGTCAGCAGCAATGGAATTTTAAACATAATATAATCTAGCACAGTCTACCCACAAGACTCATTCTGCCCGAAAGTAGCGCGAGCCAGTGCTGCTACTTGCGTGTTTCGATGGGGAATGAAGTGACCCTTAAATCAAGACAAGGTGCTATGTGTACCCCGAGGGGAACCCTGGGGCAGGATTAAAAACCTTACTACATTACAGGCACCAGCCTGTCGGGGTGGGATTTCAGATGCTCGTAGATAGATGGCTGCTTCTAAGTGTTGTTCCTATTTGAGCTTCTGTTTTAACTCTTTATTACGAAAAATTTCAAACATACACAAAACTTCTAAGTGAGACTAATATAATGATACCCCATGGACCCTAAACCTAGCTTCACCAATTACCAACTTATGGCAAATCCTATTTCCTCCGTAACTCCCCATTCTCCCTTCTCCCCGGTTATTGTAAATCACACTATATCACTTAATCTTTAAGTTTTTTATTAAGTGGCTGTTAGTATATTAAAATCTGTAAAAGAAGACAACCTTTAGAGTGACACTGAGAGAACCTTCTGCAATGGTGGAGATGTCCTCTATCTGCAGCATCCCATATGGCAGCCACTTGCCACAGGTAGGCTCCTGAGCACTTGGCATATGGTTGCAGGGAGTGAGGAACTGAATTTTAAATCGTATTTAATTTGAGCTAATTTGAAAAACGTATTTAGAGAGCCAACAGCTATACTGGACAGCACAGCTCTAGAACAAAAATGGAAATGTAATGTGGGAAGAGATATTGCGAATCCCTCAATGGGAAGATAATTAAAACATGAACAATAATTGTGAAATTACTAGGATGAATTTGCAGAATTACTGCAGTAAACATTATCTGGCTAACTCCTACTTACATGCAAATATGACCCAGGGTAATATAACTGAACACTTCCTATAATATGCAAGAATTCTATATTTCCAGCTATATACTATCCTGGTAAAAACTATAGCAACTTGTCCCTAACTGGCTCTTTTAAATTACTCGTATAGTAATTACTGCTATAATTACCGTATTTTCCAGCGTATAAAATGACTGCGCGTATAAGACAACCCCCAATTTTTGAGAAGATTTTCCTGGGTTAAAAAGTCCGGACGGAGACCGTATGCGGCACAAAAAGGAGCCGACCGGAGACACTTGCGGTCTCTGTCCAGCTCCATTGACGACCCCTGACTTTTGAGAAGATTTTCCTGGGTTAAAAAGTTGTCTTATACGCCAGAAAATACGGTAATACAATTTAAATTGACCAACAAAAGTCTGAGGCAATCAAGGTACAGACTGCTTGGAGACTTTTTTTATTTTTTATTAATTTCAGAGAGGAAGGCAGAGGGAGAGTGATAGAAACATCAATGATGAGAGTGAATCATTGATCGGCTGCCTCCTGCACGCCCCACACTTGGGATCGAGGCTACAACTTGGGCATGTGCCCCAACCAGGAATTGAACTGTGACCGCCTGGTTCATATGTCGACATTCAACCACTGAGCCATGCCAGCCGGGCCCTCTTGGAGACTTTTGACTGCCAATGGATCACTCTGTGCAATGCCCAGACTAAATTAATGTTAAAGAGCAAGTTCAAACATTCTCAAGCCTCTTAATTTTCTGGCATACGTAAAGATGTGCTAAATCGGTTCCTTTGTTTAAATCTTTGCAATCTTGCTTAAACAACTTCAACTTCCAGAAAAAGGAGAAACAAAACCAAAAAAGCACACCAAGTATTCTGACTTAGGGAAAGTATCTGCTGCACAGCCCTCTTTAACATTCTTCAGCAGTTCTCCACAGATTGAAGTCTGAGTCCAACTTCTAAGGCAAGACAGTTGGCCCTGATCCCCATTCTCAGCTTCAGTCCTTCAGAAAAGCAGTCAGATGGAACTGAAATTCAATTCCATTTGCCCAGCTCATATACTCTCCCTTGCCTCCGCCTTGGCACACACTGTTCCTTGTGATGGTGCTCCCACCCCGCTTCACCTACCACGCTGCTAACTAACCGCTGGGCCCTCAGAACCACTTGGCACGGTCATCAACACTGAATACTTTCCCCAGCAGCTCCTGCCCCAAGGTTGTGCCTTTCACACAATGTTCAAGATATGTGAACATAAAAGTTCCCTGTTATGCTAGGAAGGTGGAACAGATGGGCGTAATTGTAGTCTATCATTTACCCCAGTATTTTACTAAGTCTCTAACTGCCTTACCAGACACACAGTTTTATTGTGCAACACTGATTGTTAGAATCTCTACATCAAATTATAACCCAGATTATGCAACCTAACAACCTCTCTCAGATGACTGGTTGTATACATCTACCAAATTAAGTCTTAGGAGTTCCTTGGGATTTGTCATTTATAATGTTATCAGAACATGTTGACACTTCCATTCCTTTTTCATAGTAACGTGAGATTTCCTAGTTTGTGCCATTAATCTGATTAAACAAATGTGGGGAGTGCTAGGCCCACACACCAGGCAATAGGGTACAATGTTTACATTGCCCGTCCATAATTTGGGGCCTCCCAGATATCCAATTTGGGAGTATGTTGGCATTTGCTAAAGCAACTACCCTGTTTCCCCGAAAATAAGACAGTGTCTTATATTAATTTTTGCTCCCAAAGATGTGCTAGGTCTTATTTTCAGGGGATTCTTATTTTTCCATGAAGAAGAATACGGTACATTTACTGTTGAACAACAACAAAAAAGAAATTTATTACCTGTGTGTCCACACAATGTGCCCGACTCCTGCCCCACGCGACTCACTAATTGTAAGACAGCCAGATTCAGTCAGGGCAGAGTGAGCAGCAGGCAGCAGCTTGTCCTGGCGGCGGCGTGAGCTCTCTAATTAAGACCTCGCACTTCCTGTCTGCTCTGGCTACGCTGCGGCCAATAGTGAGCTGCACAGCAGCGCCCGCCACTGCGGCCCAGAGTCCAGAGTTATGGTAGCTTTGGGGGGCCTTATTATCGGGGAGGCCTTATGTTCGGGGGCTTATTATCGGGGAGGACTTATGTTTGGGGAGGCCTTATTATCAGAGAGGTCTTATTTTTGGGGATGCCTTATGTTTCAGTGAGAGACAAGACTGCAAGTAGGTCTTATTTTCGGGGGATGTTTTACTTTCAGGGAAACAGGGTAATACACACACATCTCTCTGATTCTAACTGTAGCGCTGTATATAAACATACATGGTGATACAGGTAATTGTATAAACCATCTCATTTCCCAAAGACATATAACAATAAGTAGCTTCATGGAATCTATACATTAACAGACCATAATCAGCTTACAGATATTAAAAATGTTTTTTTTCCTTTTCTAAAAACAGTAAAATCCTTTGAAACGTCTTCAGTTTAAGCTGAATAAATACAGTATCCTGCCATGTTATTTTCAGAACTTACCCTTAAAATGCAATGTCAAGTCTTTCATAATCCACAGCTTGGAATGACTGCCCAAAGGCAATAATCTTCACCAAAGTTAAAATAAAAGTATAGCAATTCAGTTAAATTCTATAAGGAAATCTGCATAAGAAAAGCATACTATCTAGGTCATAAATCTCACCTTAGTTGTTCAGTTCAAGCATCATTATTATCTGCAAAGAAAAAATTAGAAAGCTCAGCTTAGCAATGTACAGTTTTTTTTCATAATTTTAAGAGTAAACACAAGAATTAAAATGTGAAAGACATAGCTGACTTCTAGTAGCAGCTAAATTCTTAACTGAAAAGGAAAAGCACATCTGAAAGCTGCCCATGACCTTTCTCAGCCTAAAAAACATCCTAGAATCAAATACACGTTCATCATTATAGAAGTCTTTCACCTGCCAACCCAGCTTCTCTAAGTTTTAGATAGTTATAAAATTTTGTTAAATGAAATAAATGTAAAATATATCATTCATTCTGCAACAGTTGCCCAAATTTTGCATAGCTTAGAATAATCACATTCCAAGAATAAAATAAAATTAATATAAACAATAAAAAAGGGCCACACAAGGAAGGATCACCAATGGGACACAGGAAAAGTCAGTCTAAGACAGCAAAGAGTGTTGTGAAGCTTCTTTCTGGGCGGCCAAGGCCAAGGTGAAAACTTGGAAGGAGAACTGGTTCCTGGTGTCAAAGGCCAACGCAGACCAACTGGCAAGCTATTTGACATCCTGAAGCTCACCAGACAATGGTGACAACAGTACCTACCTCTCAGACTCTTGGGAAAATTCACTTAGACGTGGACAACAGGGGGAAAGCGATTCACCTCTGCACCAGGCTCCTCACAGGAATGCAGGAAGTTTCTATGGAATGAATATAAGAAGTCTTTACTGGCAGTATCACAGAAAGGCTTCTGTTATGGCCATTTCTTCAGTGGAATTTCAGTAAGAGTTATGGGCAGAAAAGTGAGAGAATTATACAGGCAGACAATAGGAAGCCAAAGAATCGTAGCCCTAAAGATCAAATGCGACGTGAAGGTTTCCCCATGAATGCAGAGCTGTGCTGAAGTACCAGCCAGTCTTTGTCTAAACCAATGGTTTCAAGGCACCTGTCCTCCTTAAAGCGAAGGGCATTTTTGTGGGATTTACATATACTAGTCCTTAACTTACAAATTCAATCAATGAAAAAAGTGACTCTTCAAAACCCTGACATCTCGGAGTTAAGGATACAATAGTATAATACAAGCATACCTTGGAGATATTGGGGGTTCAGTTCCAGACCACAGCAATAAAGCAAATATCACAACAGATCAAGCCCCATGAATTATTTTGTTTTCCCAATGCATATAAATTATGTTTACACTATACTATTGTCTATTAAGTATGCAATAGCATTATGTTGTTTAAAAAAACAACAATGTACAGCCCTAGCTGGTTTGCTCAGTGGATAGAGCGTCAGCCTGAGGACTGAAGGGTCCCGGGTTCGATTCCAGTCAAGGGCAGATGCCCGGGTTGCGGGCTTGATTCCCCCATAGGGAGCATGCAGGTGGCAGCTGATCAATGATTCCCTTTCATCATTGATGTTTCTATCTCTCTCCCTCTCCCTTCCTCTCTGAAGTCAATAAAAATATATTTTAAAAAAGAAAATAAAAAAACAATGTACATACCTTAAGTTAAAAATACTTTATTGCTAACTATTTTCCGAGCCTTCTGTGAGTCATACATAATCTTTTTGCTAATCGTTGCCACAAACCTTCAATTAAAAAAACACACACAAAAACTGCAATATCTTCAAAGTGCAATAAAGTGAGGTATGACTATAATAGCAACAACAACGCCAACACTGTTAGCCCTTATTCTGCTTCACTGCATTCACTCCTCACAAGTCTCTATCCCCAGACCGCAATGAGGACAGACTCAGAGAGCGTACATACCTTGGTCAAGGTCACACAGCCAGTAAAAGGTAGAAATGAGGTAAGAATGTGGAAGGCTGCTGTAGGCCCTGGCATTTAACCCACGAGGCTCAGCTGCCTTGCATTTATGTCTGAGTGTTTTCCTCTTGCTGTGGTGGGTATAATGCAAAATAGCAGTTGCAATGGGAAGATTCTTTCAACTGCTCACTTTATTTCAAAATCCGCTCAAAACCAAGTTAACTTGACAGGACTAGCAGTAGTCAAGCCATTGCCATGTAGTATAAAGTATCTGAGTGTGCCGGAGTTTTATTAGTTTCAGTAGCGTAAACGTGTTTTACATGAAATGTCAATCCAATGTTTGCAGAACTCTAAAGCACCACCCCAGAAGCCTAGCATTTAGTGGAGTGGGTGGGAAAGCAGTTTTTCAACAAGCACTTAGTGAGTGCCTACTGTGTGCCTGATGCTGAGGGTGTGACATTCAGGCTCATGGAGCTGGAAGTTGGGGAAGATGACAATCCACACCAATCCAACTGTGGAAAGTCCTACAAATTAGAATCTGGACTTGGTATAGAATACAACTATTTGCACTCAACCAAAAACCAAGGAAGCACTCAGTGCAACGTCTGCCCTGGTGAGAGATGCGATGTGTAAACCTTCCCTCAGGCAGACCCAGGCCCCTTGTGTGAGCATCTCAGGAGTAGCTTGAAGCTGTGTGTGATTCCAGCCAGCAGGGGAACATCAATTTCATACACCCTGACTCTGGAACCTAGCCAGCTACCTCACCTGCCACTCCATTAAAGAAAAAGTGGCGACTCCCGGCACCAGAGGAAAACTGGCTGTGTCAACAGGGTCAGTGACAGATAGACACCGGTTTCCAGTGTGAGCTGTTCCAAAGCAATGTCTCATTGTCCATTTCAGCTGCACGCTGCCCTGTGAACACAGCCTCACCAAGGTCAGCTTCCACTACAGGCGGACTTGACCCAGGGCAAGTGGGTCTGACCACAAGCTAAGCTTAGCAGGAGAAAACTGAGAAGAGAGGAGGGAGCCAGGAAAGGCCCTGCCAACATAGGCTGGCATGTACTGAGCGAGTCCAAGGTAGGCCTGAGTACCTGGAGTCCAGGGAGAGGAGAGTTCTATGGATGGGACTGGGGAGAGGGGCCTGGAGCAGGCAGGGCCAAGGAAAAATTTCTGGAAATGACCTAGATGCCTAACTGGAGACACAGAACTGTAGAGTATACTGCTGAGTGATGAACCCAAATACTAGGCACATGGTGATCACACTATGAAAAAGCTTACAGATTTATATTCAAGTCTGCAAGAAAACCTAGAATAATTAATACTGAGTTCAATTTTGAAAGTTCTGATTTGGCTGCAAAGTCATTACTTTTTTAAAATATCAAATCAGTAAAAATATACTATATAATAAAAGGGTAATATGCAAAGTGACCCTAACAGCAGAATGACTGGGAATGACTGGTCACTATGACACACACTGACTACCAGGGGGCAGACGCTCAATGCAGGAGCTGCCCCCTGGTAGTCAGTACGCTCCCACAGGGGGAGTTCTGCTCAGCCACAAACCAGGCTGACAGCTGCTAGTACAGCGGTGGTGATGGGAGCCTCTCCTGCCTCCTCAGCAGCACTAAAGATGTTCGACTGCAGCTTAGGCCTGCTCCTCACTGGCAAGTGGATGTCCCCGGAGGGATCCCAGGCTGCCAGAAGGATGTCTGACTTTCAGCTTAGGCCTCAGGGAGCGGGCCTAAGCCAGCAGGTAGACATCCCCTGAAGGGTCCCAGACTGTGAGAGGGCATAGGCCAGGCTGAGGGACCCCCTCCACCCTCCCCGAGTGCACAAATCAAATTTGTGTGCACCAGGCCTCTAGTATTATATGATTCCACTGATATGAAATGTTCAGAACAGGCAAATCCATAGATAGAAAATAGATCTGTGGTTTCAGGGAATGAGGGGAGAGGTAAATGAGGAGTGACTGCTAATGACTACAGGTATCTTTTGTGGGAGCGTGAAGATATTCTGGAATTAGAGTGGTGATATTTGCTCAACTTTGTGATTATACTAAAACCATTGTACTGTACATATTAGAAGGATGAATTTTATGGTGAATTATATAAGAAGATGATAGAGATACACACACACAGCCTAAGGTCTTATTAGCAACAAGACCCTAAAATTAGGTTTACAGAGCCACAAACAATCTCCTTGTCCCTGCAGCAGTGTCCTTTTAAATAAACCAGTTATAAGCACAATCGATACTATTTCAGGATTACAATACCATGTGCTGGCACCAACACACGTATACAGCACACACTAATCTCAATGGGAAGCAGATACCTCAAACCTAAAGACAAAAAGACAGCACTGTATGTCAACCCTTTCCTTTTTATAATACTACTTTTCCAACTCTTCCACTGTGGACTTTTATCTTGCACTATCATTTGCTTTTGGATAGTTCATCAGTAATAGCCTTTTCTCCGGCCTTCTCCAACCCCTTGCTGGTTTCCAAAACTATATACCACAATAGACCAAGAGGGATTCAGACCCAGGCATGGAGAATATAAATCTCCTAACAGGAAGATTTAATTAAAGGTGGACATTTTTACTGGTCATGGATCTGTCTCCAAACTACACCCACTTATGTCTTTATTATTTTTATTATACAGGATTTTGAACGTGGCATTCAAAGAGCTATCCAACCTCACCTGCCCCAATTATAACCCTACAAGTCACCATCCCCAACCCTCTCACGGGTATTTACTGTCCAGCCTTTGCTCAGGCCCTTATCTTGGTCTAGAAGGCCCCTCCCTACACCTGGATGGCTATGACTATCCCAGTCATGCAAAGGCCTAGTTCAGAGCCTTCATCCAAGCCTTCTATGCCTCCAATCCTTTCCACCTCTATGCAGCTCTCACTCACTTCTGCTCTAAACAATCTGTTGTGTTTGAGTCTTCCAACACCCTGGGAAGAACACACAATACCTAATGCCGCCATTCATTTGCCCTTTTTTTTTGTTCTGCAACATCATATACAAAACTTTACATGTGGTGAGGTATCAAAGAAGTGTTAAAACTTAGACCAAAGTGCTCTAACCAGTTTGGCTCAGTGGATAGAGCGTCGGCCTGCAGACTCAAGGGTCCCAGATACGATTCCGGTCAGGAGCATGTGCCTTGGTTACGGGTGCATACCCAGTGGGGAGTGTGCAGGAGGCAGCTAATCGATGTTTCCCTCTCGTCGATGTTTCTAGCTCTCTATCTCTCTCCCTTCTTCTCTTTAAAAAATCAATAAAATATATTTTTTTAAAAAGTAGAGACTTTGGGGAAAAAAAACACCTTAGACCAAAGTAAATTACTTCCTCCTTTATTCTTGCTATTATTCTCTTCTTATTTTCTTTTGTTCTGTTTTGTTTTATTAATCCTCACCAGAGGATATTATTCCATTGATTTTGAGAGAGAGAGTGAGTGTGTAAGGGAAGAGAGAGACACATAGAAAAACATCAATGTGAGAAACACATTGATTGGTTGCCTCTCACAGGAGCACCAACTGGGGCCAGAGTCTGCAACTGAGGTATGCACCCTTGACCAGAATCGAACCCAGAACCCTGCAGTCTGCTGGCTGATGCTCTATCCACTGACCCAAACTGGCTAGGGCTATTCTTATTTTTCTATTTGTACCTTCTGTACTTACAGTTCTTTGTTTCTCTAATCAATCAGTTCTTCCCCCATTTTACTTTTGAGGTCTATTAAAATGCATGAGAAAGGACAGAAAAATTGATTCTTACTTGCAAGTCTAATGAGAAAACCACTTTAAAATTAGTATTACTGGCTCCAAAAAGTACAAGGCTGCAAAAAAACAACATTCCTCTAACAAGCAGCCAAAGGGAGAGTAGGCTGGGTTTGTACACTGCTTTTCACAAAATTTCAGAGTTTGAAACACACACTCTGTGACCCCTTGACTAGTTCTCACTTCCAAACACATAAGTTGAATTTATCACTCTTGGTTTAAATTTAGAAACATTTTTCCCAAAAAAATACATACCTTTGCATTCACTCTAAATGTCCTAGTTAGAGGCATACCGCTTATTTCATTTCAAAGCTTGAGAAATTGAGGCTCAAAGAAACTAACCAAGGAAATAAAGGCATGGATAATCGCTAAATTATTTCAATTTACTGGAGCTGTATTTATTTCCTTAGAGTATCTTAATATAGGTGTGTGTTTCTGGTCTTCCTGGTTGCCTTGCTGAAATATATAAGCAAGAAGTAAGTCAACGAAGTAATTAAGTCTATGTCTACTGCTAGAGGGTCGGCCAGGGAAAAAAAAAGGAAGAATTAGACAAAATACCATAGGAATAGACCAACTTGGAGGCATAACTTGCCAGATGAAATAAATGATCCTAGTCTATCACTGAGCATCACCTCACAGAGACAGCTAGAGAGGATAAATACTGAAGTCAAACCATACTATCACATCAGAGCAGCTCAACCTGTCTAAAGAATTCATTTCAATAAGTCTCTTTTCTGAAGATGAGTCATCTAATTAATCTTTTAGGAAATACATACCTACAATGCTGCTTAAAGCAAGACAGGGCTGTAGGTACACTAACCATTAACAATTGTGGAGAGTGGGAAAGGAGAAGAGGAAAGAAGAGGTTTGGTTAAGCAACTAAGTTTTCTTAAACCATCCTGAAACTGTAGAGCAGCAGTATCTGACAGAACTTTTGCTGCAATGATGGGAACATTCTAAATCTGTGCTGTCTGACACGGGAGTTACTAACCATACATGGCTAATGAGCACTTGAAATGTGGCTGATCCAACTGAGGAACTGAATTTTTTTAATGTTTCTATTGATTTCAGAGAGGAAGGGGGAGGGGGAGAGAGAAACATCAATGATGAGAATGAATCATTAAATGGTTGCCTCCTGCACGCCCTCCACTGGGGATGGAGCCCCAAATCCAGGCATTTGCCCTGACAGGAAATCAAACCGTGACCTCCTGGTTCCTGGGTAGATGTTCAACCACTGACTCGCAGCAGCCGGGCTTGGATTTTTAACTTTATTTCATTTCTGTTAGTTTACATCTAAATTGCTACATGAGTACTGCATTGGACAGAGTGCATATAGTGTGTGCTTACCTGGAAGTCCATGAAGGAGCTGCAGGGGGAAATGCACCTACAATCACGTGTGAAATAAGGATGAGTGCAGGGATGGAAGCATGTGAGCTGGAGCTTTTCTCTGGAAAGAGTCAAAAAAGGTTTCATCAGATTCCTTTCTTAATATATTTTTATTGATTTCAGAAGAGAGGGAGAGAAAGAAACATCAATGATGAGAGTGAGTCATTGATCGGCTGCCTCCTGAATGCCCCCTACTGGAGATGGAGCCCACAAGCCAGGCATGTGCCCTTGACCAGAATCGAACCTGAGATCCTTCAATCCACAGGCCAACGCTCTATCCACTGAGCCAAACCAGCTAGGGCTCATCAGATTCTTAAAGGAATCTGGACCTCAAGAAATGATCCACACGTGTCTGCATCATTCATGTATTACGTGTGACCCATTTGTGTAGCTCATGACACTCTCACTTTCGCCTTTACTTGGCATCACTATTTCCTATTCTTCTCTCCCTCACTAATGAGATATTATTAATATTATGACCATGAACTGTAATGGTTCAGTGAACAGACTTACGGGAAACTGCTAATCCTGGAAGCGAAGATAATGTTTGTTGTGCTTAATGAGTCCTTAAGAGAAACAAGCATAAATGTATCTGCCTGTATTAAGACACTTACAGGAAAAGGCACTTACAGTGCTTGACAATAAGGAAAAGAGGGGAGCAGTTTAAGGTTTCATTTGGGGAGACAGAATTAAAATGCAAAGAAACAGATACAGATCAAAAGACAGAGATACAGTACTGGGAATTAGTCTGGCTGTTTCAGGAAGAATGCATTATAAAGAAATGAATTTGAATATGCATGTTAGGACAATACATTGGGGCAGCTAAACACAAATTAAGCATGATCTGCAATGATCTGCTGTAGCTTAGGAAATGTTGGTTCTGACTCCTCTCAAATTAGAAAAGAAAGCAGATGTCTTTCATTTAAAGCAGAAAAGTGTCAGGGCTGGAGGACTTCCAAATCTACTCAGGGAAGAGTTCGAATACAAACACTGCCCACGAGGGATGAAGCCAGAGCAAAGTCGAACTTCTTGGCTATTAGAGAAATTAAGGGAAGTGGAAATTTCCCAAGCAGATATATTTCAAGAGGACAGCTTTATGTCTGGCACATAGGACTCTGCTAGATTAAAGGCCCCCAGTCTGCAGTGAAGTTGTCAAAATGAGAAGGCTGGCTCAGTGATTGAGCATCGACCTATGAACCAGGAGGTCACCATTCCATTCCTGGTTGGGGCACATGCCCAGGTTGTGGGCCTGACCCCGGTGTGGGGCGTGCAGGAGGCAGCCAATCAGTGATTCTCTCTCATCACTGATGTTTCTATCTCTCTCCCTCTCCCTTCCTCCCTGAAATCAATAAAAATATTTTTTGTTTAAAAAAAAGAAAATGAACCCTAACCGGTTTGGCTCAGTGGATAGAGCGTCGGCCTGCGGACTGAAAGGTCCCAGGTTCGATTTCGGTCAAGGGCATGTACCTGGGTTGCGGGCACATTCCCTGTGGGAGGAGTGCAGGAGGCAGCTGATCCATATTTCTCTCTCATCAATGTTTCTAACTTTCTATCCCTCTCCCTTCCTCTCTAAAAAATCAATAAAATTTATTTAAAAAGAAAATGAGAAGAATGTAAGAGTGCTGCAGGTAGCCTTCCAGAAAGTTCACTGCATCCTACGTCTCCATCAGCGATGCCTGTTTGTCCCCACCAAGGTAATGAAACTGACTTTGCTTACAAAAACCTTTCCACGCCTAACCTTACTGTGCCATCACTACCCATTTCACGATTATGCCTGATCAACCCTCCACTCTGCTCACTACACACAGGCTCCCAACCTCACCCCCTGACTCCTATATATGCAGAAGTCCCCAGACAACTCTCAATGGCCAGTCCAAAAGCTTTTCCTTCGTCCTTAGCTAAATGGCCTACAGCATATACACTCCCAAAGCGAATAAAAAGTGTGTCTCTTAGGGCTTCACAGTGTATGCTTCTAGAAAAGACTCTCATGGCTAACCAGTGTCCCCACCTGAGGCCCACCTAGTAGTGAATTCTCACGGGTGTAGCCATGTGTCATGACATAAAATCCTGAAAGAGTACTCAGGCATTTTCTGTTTGTTTCTTACAAAGTAAACTATGGTTTTTATTGTGAAATTATCACAGATGGAAAATTAAATCGAATATTTATTCCGTCCATTTCATTTTACAATAATCCTACCTTTTTTGTACCATATATTTCAATTTAACTGTTTAGTGAAAATAAATAAATCTATAATTTTTGGCTTGTTTTAACTTTTACTAGTATCATTGAATTCAAGACCCCACCATAAAATGCGCTGCCAACAACCACATCCTAATCCCCTAAATAAGCATTTTTTTAAACAAATAAGGCAATGGAGACTCAACTGGGAAAGAATCTTGCAAAGTAGCACACCTCTAGCTGGAGATGGAAGACCTTCCCGTCTTAGGCAGGACTCAGCCACAGCCTGGCAATGACCTTGAAAATGCTTCTGACTTAATGGTGCATAAAACTACCCTCGGCAACAGTTTCCACCTTCTCTTTCACCATCCCCTTAGCTTTCAGCTCCCTTTTCTAACAAGCTCTTAACATTGGTATATGGCAAGGTTGAAGCCGGCACCTCTTCCCAAACCACATCTTCCGGTGATATAAAACCCAGTGATTTCTAAACTAAAGTCCACCACCCTCCCACCCCTTAGAGGACAGACAAGAATCCCAACTCCTTTTATAATATATCCATCTGATACCCTGCTGGCAGTTCAAATTCAACGTAACTAAAGCCAAGTAATTATTTCCCCCATTTCATTCACCAACACAAGAAACATGTCCACTTCCCTACCTATTGCTATTGTCATGTTTGCTCAAATAACCAACGCCATGACTGCAATTAACATTAGCTGCCACTGTTTACCAAACACAGTCAAACCTCAGTCTCCAACGTGGCCTATCTTGAACATTTTGGTTCTCTACCACGTTTTTCACAGAAAAAAAAATGTCTGGGTTGTGGACCTGACAACTCTTTCATGCTGATACACCAGCATGACAAAACAAAGGCCACAAACAAAGGAGAGAATACCCCAGTGTGAGTCAATCTACAGTTAAAACTCGTCTTAACATCTCAGGAAATTGAACTGTGACTATTTTCCTGTGTGTGTGGAGGGGGTTGCTTTTGTTGGCAAAATGGATGATTAGTATAATTTTAAAACATAAAGAGGCCATCAAGAGTGCTAATGTCACATTATTCATGGTGACCAAGACATGGAAGCAATCAAAGTGTCCTTCGATAGAGGAACGGATAAAGAAGATGTGGTACATACACACAATGGAATACTACTCAGCCATAAGATGAAATACTGCCATTTGCAACATGGATGGACCTTGAGAACATTATGCTAAGTGAAATAAGTCAGTCAGAAACAGCTAAGAACCATATGATTTCACTCATATGTGGGACATGAAACTGAACACAAACAGCAGTGTGGCGGCTGCCAGAGGGAAGGTGGTGTGGGGAGAAGGGGGTCCTAATTCAAGATGGCAGAAGATTTGACTTTGGGTGGTGGGCACATGATGCAACATACAGATCTTGTAACATAGAAACCCACACCTGAAACTTATATGTTCATGTTCACCAATGTCACCCCAACAATTTCATTAATAAATAAATAAATAAATAAATAAATAAACACTTTTAGAGAGTGCTAATGTTGCTAAGGGTGTAAAAAAAACAATGATCACAAGCACTGAAGAGGCAGAAAAACTGTTGTTGCTTTAGATAAATGAAAAGCAGTTTGCTGGGGACAACATTTTGGAGGCAGCGACATGGGAAAAAGCGAAGATGCTGTGTACTGACCTCCTGAAAGGTACCTCTGGAGCTAGTGCTGAAAGTGAGCTGGTTAAGGCTAGCAGGGAGTGGTTCAGTAAGTTTAAGAAAAGAACGTGTGTTTACAGATTAAACAGTACATTAGACATGTACTGTGTATAAGAAAGGTTAAAACAGGGAGTTATTTGGGGATCTGGAAGGAATTTATTCCATTTGCATTATTTCTAACTAGAAACCCGGTGCATGAAATTCCTGCAAGGGGCTCAGCCGTGGCAGCCATGGTGGCTGCCGCAGCCCCTCACAGCCCCGGCTTTGTCTGGGAGGTCGTCTGGAAGGACATCTGGTATAATTAGCATATTATTCTTTTATTATTATGGATTATTATAGATAGGGGGGAAATTATTTGGTGTTAAACAAATTGCTTCTTGAATAGCCTTCCAGAACAAATTTCGTTTGAGAACTGAGGTTGCACTGTATCTGGTAGGCACATAGCACCTTCAAATCACCTGCAAGTTGGACACTATTCCTGTGTTTTATAGTTCAATAAATGCAAGTTCACAAATATTAAACAGCTTCCCCCAGTCTAATCAAACATGGCAGGTCAAGTATGTGTTACCTTCACTCCCACCAAACGGCAGAAAGGACTAAAAATGTACAAACCCTAAAAGGACAAGAGGGAACAACAGGTGAGAGACAGCAGCAAAATTGAGAAGATGGAAAACAAATGGTCCACCAGTAACAAACTGAAGACATGAGGAGCCCAGCCGGCATGGCTCAGTGATTGAGCATCGACCTATGAACCAGGAAGTCATGGTCTGAGTCCCGATCAGGGCACATCCCCGGGTTGCGGGCTCCATCCCCAGTGTGGGGCATGCAGGAGGCAGCTGATAACGATTCTCTCTCATCATTGATGTTTCTACCTCTCTGTCCCTCTCCCTTTCTCTGAAATCAATAAGAATATTTATTTTAAAGAGAGAGATGAGCCCTGGCTGGTTTGGCTCAATGGACAGAGCATCGGCCTGGGGACTGAGGGGTCCTGGGTTCAATTACAGACAGGGGCACATGCCCGGGTTGTGGGCTCAATCCCCAGTGGGGAGTGTGCAGGAGGCAGCTGATCAATGATTCTCTCTCATCATTGATGTTTCTCTCTCTCTCCCCCCCTCTCTGAAATCAATAAAAATCTATTAAAAAAGAGAGAGAGATGAGGAAACCTAACGCACTTGTTGACACTTAGTCAGACAGGCGGGCAGAAGCACAAGGGATTCTCTGAGAAGCAGGAGACCCTGTGACCACCCTCTGCACCCAGAAGGCCCCTTTCTCCACCAGAAGATCTATTTCCTAAAGAAGTGGGAGCAGCAGAAAATGGGATTGGAACACTATGGACAATGAGGGAGAGGAGATCAAGGGACAGTCTGCATAGGGAATGGGCAGGGCGGGCTGCTTTAAATTTCTGAGGGAACCAGAGAGGTGCTGGGCATTTGCAGGACACCCTGCAAAGGGAGTTCCCAGTTTCAGCATTACATCGGAGCACATTCCTTTCGATGACAGTCATATCTTTGCAAATCTGGTTTGCCAGGGTTGGTGTGATAAAAACTCAAGTGCTGCTCACATATGAATGTGAAACAGGATATGAGGGTGGCAGCTGTTTGCTCCAAAACAACTATTTATGAACTTTTATTTCAGAAGACTGGAACTCATGGGAGAATGCTCTGCATTTACTAACGCATGGCTCTCAAGCAGTTCTGTTCTGACTTGCAACTAAACCATGTATGTATTTTTAGGCATATTCATCGAATCACTGCTCTGATTACACAAGCCTGAAGCTGCAAAGATTAGCAGTCATCTTATAGCATACATACCCCAGTAGGTTCTAACTTTTTTGAGCCTGTTATATCATTTAAGCATTCTTCTATTAGAGCAGTGGTTCTCAACCTTCTGGCCCTTTAAATACAGTTCTTCATGTGGTGACCCCCAACCATAAAATTATTTTTGTTGCTGCTTCATAACTGTAATGTTGCTACTGTTATGAATCGTCATGTAAATATCTGATATGCAGGATGGTCTTAGGCGACCTCTGTGAAAGGGTCATTCGACCGCCAAAGGGGTAGCGGCCCAAAGGTTGAGACCCGCTGTATTAGAGTTTTACGTAGCAAGTTCTAGAAACAGAAATCTCTAAGGTGTGTTTTTTTTTCAGGCTTCTCTCACACTGACAACACTCTTATGAAAACTAACCTAAAATCTACCTTGGCCTCTGGACCCAAAAGCTGAATACAATGCATAAGAATTTTGAACTTAAACTGTTAGTTCAATATACACTGAACAGTTCAGTTTGCTAGTTTGCACTGCTCTGCTACCCTTCACACCTGGATCATGAATGTGGCCATGGGATGAATGAATCAAGTTGTTCCCTACTGTCCCTCCATCCCTTGTCAAACAAGAACGTACATTTGTAAGGCATCAGGCCTGGGACAAAAGCGAAGTCTGTGACCAGACTCCTCACGATGAAATGAGCTGGGGTCAGTGAAGCCTCCACTGTTTGCTGCACTTAAACGTACATTTCTTCCAAAACATACAGCTGTCTCTCTCCATCCCATGCTGATCTGTTACCTTACATTCATTTACAACTAATCATCCTCTCCAAGTTCATGATAAACAGCAGCATTCAAACCCAGGACCCATCATGGTCAGAAAGAAACAAAAAGTGATGGAATAATCCAGAATGTGGAAATACACAGAGCTCAACTTGACATGTACAATATCAAGATGTACTTTGGAAAATAGATTTATCATCCAGGTTATGGAAGGGGCCCAGGCTCCCTGGTAAACTGCCTGGAACCACCTCCAGCCTGGCCTCCCAGCGCAAGGCAGCCAGGCTTCCTCCACCTACACACCAGTCTCCCCTGGCTCCTCCCTCAGGTGTTCTGGCCTTTCCTTTGCATCACAGCTTTCCAAACTCCATGAGGCATTTTGTGAGTTCACCCCTCACCCCTCAAAATCCTTAATAAACAGTCTCTGTTGATGACCTATTTAATCACAGGCCCTATTTTCTTGTCCTTGGTTTTGACTAACAAATTTATTACCTCGCAAGCTTTCAAGTGAGACACATTTCAAACACACACACACACACACACACACAATTCCACTTGGCTTACTTCCTCCTGCCGATTTAACCAACCAATTGCCTGGGGAAGAACTACTTGGAAACCAATAATCTGATGTCTCTACTTAGTCATGTAATCTCATAAAAAGGAAGGTGGCCCACCAGTGTGGCTCAGTTGATAGAGCGTGGTCCCATGCACCAGGAAGTTGCTGGCTCCATCCCCGGTCAGCACATGCCTGGGTTTCGGTGCCCAGGTTTCAGGCTCGATACCCAGTAGGGGGTGTGCTGAAGGCAGCCCGCTGATGTTTCTCTCTTATGTGGATGTTTCTCGCTCTCTCCCTCTCTCGTCCTACTCAAAATCAATAAAAACTTATTTAAAAAAAAAAAGAAAGAAATGCGGTGACCTAATTTGGCCAGAGCAGCAAGCCAACAGATCAAGCAAGACTCCTCAGCGGCCAATGGATGTTCTTCCTGCACCAATTCTCCCGCCCAGAATAAAACCCCTCCAGAAAGGAAAGAACACACATTCTTTGTTAGATCCATGAGCTAGCAATCCACTTTAGGTGTATAATTTAGCGTCCCCCACAGCAGACAACTCCTGATGAGAATTAGAGAAATCTATTAACAAAGAACACGCTGTCCATGGCCATGAGTCAAAAAGCAAAGCTACCCACAAAAGACGCCATGCCGACTGCATGAATAACACTCTCACAGATTCCTCACACCAGAGGCAGCCCTTTTTGATTCCTCAATCAGTCACTCCCAGAGTTCACCTGCCACCAGAATGAAGCAGTACCTATACTAAAGGGCCTAGTCTTAGGTGGGCGTGATGAAAACGGGCTGGAAGATGCAAGAGAAAATGATGGAAAAGGTCATTTAAAAAATATCTTCATCATTTATTTCTTGATTTCCATGATAAGAAAAGGCATGCATGACTATTGTCTACTGAGGCTAAATTTAAGAAATTGTATGCTCAACTATAATGGCTACTCAGTTTCTTGTAAATATTCACGTGTGTTCAATCTACAAAGCTACCAAAAGCGTATCTACTTTTCCTCATTCCACCGAAGTCTTCGCACAGTAAATACTATGATACAGGTACCTTTTTGTGTGGGTATGCACCCATTGAGGTTTTCTTTAATCCTCACCAGAGGACATGTTCTCACTGATTTTTTTTTAGAGAGAGAGAGAAACATCAATTGGTTGTCTGTGGTACATGCCCCAACTGGGGATCGAACCTGCAACCTAGGTGTGTGCCCTGACCAGGAATCGAACCAGTAACCTTTTTGGTTGTAGAGGATGACTCTGCAACCAACTGAGCCACCCAGCTAGAGTGTGGGGTTTCTTTAAAATATATTTTTATTGATTTCAGAGGGAGAGAGAGAGAGGGAGATAGACACATCAATGATGAGACAGAATCATTGATCGGCTGCCCACACCGGGGATCCAGCCCACAACCTTGGCCCGTGTCCTGAGTAGGAATAAAAAAAGATGACCTCCTGGTTCATGGGTCAATGCTCAATCACTGAGCCACTCCTGGCCGGGATAGGGTGTGTTTTGGTTTTTTGTTTTTTGTGGGTTTGTTTTTTTTTTTGCTTTTTTTTTTTTTAATGACACCTGGCCCCTGACCCTGCGCAGTCCATACAATAAATTTGGTTCTAGGACAAGTAGGAACTTGTTCTTATGATTGTGTTAGACTATATGCCCCTCCCCTTCATATCAGCAGCACTTATCAGTGCATGATAGACGACTCACAAAATGCTTGTTGACGACTCGAACAATACAGCAACCGAACTCCCTAAGTCTACTTCCATGGATCCGAATGGCTCTCAAGGTCCTTTTGCTACTTTTGCCTTAAAAATTGGATTCTGTAATCAGAAATTATTTGCTCACCCCTTCATCTTTCCAACGAATGTATACGCCCCTTAGTCAAGGGAAACCTCTTCAAGTTCTCAAATTTCCCCGCTGCTCTTTCTTAAAACAAGGAGTTCTCCTAAATAGGAAAAGGCCGTTGCATTTGAAAAACTACAGACGGGCTGAAACCTGAGCTCTGAGTTACAGACTGCTGTAAAGCTGGCTTCCTCTGCCCCTGCACTAGTGACATTTTGGGCCAGACAACTCCGATGCGGGGCCTGCCCTGTGCACTGGAGAGCTGAGCAGCATTCCTGGCCTCTACGCCCCAGAGGCCAGCAGCACTCCTTCTCAGGAGTGAACCCAAAATGCCTAGAGATATCATCAAGGTCCCGAGTTGAGAACTACCACTGTAGACTTGCACAGGCGGGCTCTGAATCCTGGCTCTGCCCTGTGCGATGGCGGGAAAGAGACGTAACCCTCTAATGTCCCAGCAAATTCCTCGGCTGTGAAATGGAGCTAATAGCACAGAAATGCTGTGAAAATTAAATTAAATGATGTATGTACAGGATTTACACACAGAGAACAGCCAACGCCAGAGCAGCTGCCCGAGAAATGAGGGGAGGTTAAAATTTAACTTCTAAAACCACAGGAACTTATCTTCAGGCCTCCAGAGTAGTGTGTTCTGGAAGGAAGAAGTGGCTGAAATGGAAAGAGAAAAAAGAAGTTGGAAAAGATGGAGCAGCATTAGAGTATTTTCCTAATCTCAAGAACCTGGCTTGAAATCGAGTCCAAAAACTGTTCTATTCTACTTAGTTTCCATTAGTCCATGTTAACCTCACAAATGCTAAACCAAAAATATCCCCATACCACAAAACTCTGGAAAATAATAAATCACCAAGCCAGGATTTACTGAAATTTCTACACAGAAATACTGCTGGCACCAGACTGCTACACCGCTGTCTCCGATTTCTAAGTATAAATAAGATACTGAGAGTTCTAGGCAAGTAGTGATAACTTCAACAAAAGTTTCTAACCGAGAACCTAATCAAAAAATCTTCTTAGAAGTCCCAGACTGAGGAGTTGTGGGTTTCCTTCACGTCCACAAGTTTAGCTCCAAGAACCGGTTTTTTGAGATTACAGGCAATTTAGGAATTTTCCATTACCACCGTCGCAGAGACTGAAGGACAGACAAGTTAAAAAATTTTTTAATTTTCCAAAAGCAATCAAATTCTGTCTGTTCATTTCATCCGGGTTCTGAAAATCTAGAAAAAGACTGGCCACGTGACGATTTGGAAACTAACAACAACAACAAAAAAAAAGTCATTCCTCAAAAGAACCTGGGTCACGGGATGTGTCATCTACTTAGAAACGACAAAGCCAATACCTCCACCGCGATGTGGGCGGCACTCCCGATTCTCCTCTTGCCTCTTTACACACGGAGCTGGAAACAAGTCAGGAACCCCATTCGGAAACCGTAGCCAGCCTGAATCAGATAGCACCCCAAACCGCCTCCAGCCGCGGCCCTGGCTTCACACTCCAAATGTCTCGCCTGGGGAGCGCGTCACCAGTCGCCACCATCAGATCGTGCGTCGCCTTGGTGTTCTCCACGCGAGCCACTCGGGGGTCCGTAAGGGATCGGGTGGGCTGACTGGGGGCGGGGGTACGGGATGTGTGCGCCCAGGGCTTGGGGGAAAGGCTGGGGTGAGCGTGTGTTCCCCGGGTTGTGTGCTGGCCTCCCTCCCGGGGGTGTGGGGATGGAAACCCGTCTTTCCAGCGGTGTCAGTCAGCAGGAGGCGCCGGGGCGACCAGCCGGGCCCCCGCCCCGGGCGCCAGGGACCCGCGCAGGCCAGGAGCGGAGCGCCCACCCCGGCGGCTGGAGACCCAGACGGCGCAGGCGGCCCGCAGGCTCATACCCCGACCGCATGCCCGGGCCCCGGACCCCAACCCCTGACCCCCGCCAGCCCCGAGGGAGCCCGCGCTCCGCTCACCTCGCCGCCACACCCAGGACGCCCGGGAGCTCCGACCTGGCCCGGCCGGGGCACCGAGGAAAGCGAGACAGTCGGACGCAGCGGCCAAGGTGCTGCCTGAGCTGGACTCTGGCAGCTCCCGCCCAGCGCCCAGGGAACAACATGGCGCCAGGCGGGGGCGGGGCCAGGCGGGGGCGGGGGCGGGGCTAGAATGGGGCGGGGCCAGGCGGAGGCGGGGGCGTGGCTAGAATGGGGCGGGGCCGGGCCGCGGGAATAGGGGCGGGGCCTGAAAACAGGCCTTGGAGTCGCGCTGCGCCCCGCCTCTCCCACTCCGGGACTGCCAGTCCCTGGGCTAAATCTAGGTTTTTCTTCTTCCCATCTGCTGCTCCTCTAGTCCTCCCGCTGTGTCCCGGCGGGACAGGGCACGACCTCGTCGTTACCTCTGAAAGATTACGTAATGTGGGAATAAACACATCCCCATCACGGGATGTGAATTCGATGAGAAAGCAAATGGGCCAAGAACAAATGGGTAGATGGAAAATGAAAACAGCTGCGCCCGGCCGGGTGGCCCGGTAGATTGGAGCGTTGGCGGTACACCAAAAGGTTGCGGGTTCCATTCCTGGTCAGGGCACATGCCTAGATTGCGGTTTGATCCTCAGTAGGGGTCCCCTTGGGGTGCAGTTGGGGTGCATTGGGGAGGCGACCAATGGATGTTTTCAGCTCACATATGGCTGTTTCATCTCACATTGATTTTTCTCCCTCTCCCTTCCTCTCTAAAAATCAATAAAAACATCCTTAGCTGAGGATTTTTAAAAATTGTTTTTTGAAGAAAACAGCTCTGCCCTAGCAGGTTTGGCTCAGTGGATAGAGCATTGGCCTGCGGACTGAAGGGTCCCAGGTTCCATTCTGATCAAGGGCATGTACCTCCGTTGCAGGTTCTGTCAGCGGAAGGCAACCAATCCATGTGTCTCTCTCACAGTGACGTTTCTCTCTGTATCTCTCTCCCCTTCCACTCTCTGAAACATCAGTGGAAAAATAGCCTCAGGTGAGGATTACAACAACAAACAGCTGTGATGTGGAATAACAGGAATTAGATTTAAATATTTTCTTTATCTTGTTAAAAAAAAAACCTGCTTCTGTTCTCTGCAAATATATAAAGCGGTAGATGGCAAAGGCAGTACAGGGGGCCTCTCCTCAATTCCTCACTTTATATATGGAATTGAACGCAGGTCTTAAGGATGCATGCCCTGGAGACCAGAGGGGCTGTTAGTGACCTCTCGGTCTATTTTGTTCGGTGGATTTCATACGTTTCCCACATGCAACACCCAGCATGATTTGTTTTGCTGGGTTATCATTAACCTCTGGCCTTTAGGGAGTCATTTGCAGGCAGCGAATCCAATGTAACCCTCATTCAGCACCAGAAAGGTTCTGTGTGTGTTTCTCACAAGCATGAAAGACGGTTTTAGAATACTTGGGAAAATGACGCATGTAAAAAAGGTTGACTTGTACTTTGAGTTTAAATGGAATTTTTCTTTTATAGAAAAAAAATCTGTTTTTATCCATGCACGGTATTTTCCCAAGATAATACGAGTAAAAGTTCATAAAATTCAAATCTGTTCAAAATAGGGCGGGGGAAGAGATTTTATCTTTTTTTATTTTTGTAATATATTTTACTGATTTTTTACAGAGAGGAAGGGAGAGGGATAGAGAGTTAGAAATATCGATGAAAGTGAAACATCGATCAGCTGCCTCCTGCACACCCCCTACTGGAGATGTGCCCACAACCAAGGTACATGCCCTTGACCCATGCTCTATCCACTGAGCAAACCGGTTAGGGCTAAAATATTTTTTACTGAGTTCAGAGAAGAAGGGAGAGAGGGGAGGATAGAAACATTAACGATGAAAGAGAATCATCAATCGACTACCTGCTGAACACCCCACACTGGGAAATCAAGCCAACAACCCGGGCATGTGCCCTGACTGTGAATCGAATCGTGACCTCCTGGTTCATGGGTCAATGCTTAACCACTGAGTCATGCCAGCCGGGTGAGATATTACCTTATTTTAAAACACATAATAATTAAAACTACACAATACAGCAGGAGAGAACATTGCAGTTAATTTCTCAAAAGAAACAAATATGTCATGTTCTTTGGACTAAATTGCAGCAAGCAATGCACAGGGTCACTAGGGAAATGGTACCTGAAAGTCATATGTCAGAATCATAACCAGGAAGTGATGACATAGGAGTTTATCTCTGCAGCTGCTAATATCAGCCAGCTGTTAAACAAGTGTTCTTCCACGGAATTATTGTACCTCGGCTTAAAGTCTTGAGAAACCCAAGAGTTGTCAAAAATGGTCCTACATAGGTCCTCCAAGTGATTCGTAGGCCTTTCCGAAATGTAAGTCAAGCATGCAACATTATCTGAGAAATATATAGTCAACAACTGAAGAAAGAATAAGGAAAGTTACTTTTTCTGGAATAACTATCACTTGGACACTGGACAACTAACACTTAAGGTTACCTGGGCCCTGACCGGTTTGGCTCAGTGGATAAAGCATCAGCCTGCGGACCAAAGGGTCCCAGGTTTGATTCCCATCCAGGGCATGTACCTTGGTTGTGGGCACATCCCCAGTAGGGGGTGTGCAGGAGGCAGCTGATCAATGTTTCACTTTCATTGGTGTTTCTAACTCTCTATCCTTCTCCCTTCCTCTCTGTAAAAAATCAATAAAATATATTCTTTTAAAAAAGATTAATTGGTAGTTTTTTTTATGTTTTTTTGTTTGTTTGTTTGTCTTTTGGCCCTGCTGGCATGGCTCAGTGGTTGAGTGTTGACTTATGAACTGGGAGGTCATAGTTTGATTCCCTGGCACAGGCCCAGGTTGTGGGCTCAGTCCCCAGTGTGGGGCACGCAGGAGGCAGCCTATCAATGATTCTCTCATCATTGATGTCTCTCTCCCTTTCCCTTCCTCTCTGAAATCAATAAAAATATATTTAATATAATAATAATACTCATTTTTTACCAGGCCCCCAGCTTGGGACACTGTCCTTCCCATGGCGGGGACACCTGGCTTCTGACTTTGCCTTCTTGCTCACCCCAGGCGGTGAAAGCAAAGGGCCAGGAGGGCCAGAGCCAGGCTGGATTGACCCTCTTGACCTGGCTGGGCTTCCAGGGCCTGCTTGGTGGATGGGGAATCAGAAACCTGGTGTGGGAGATTTCTCCATGCCTCCCCACCCACCCCTGGTCATTTAAATTCTGCCAGGGGGGAGGGGGGGAGGCCTACTGTGGACCTCAGGCCTGGAGACCCCTGAGCCTGAGGGTGAGGCAGGAGCCCGGAGGGAGAGCAACTCTGGTGGGGGGGCGGGGTGCCTCCATTGAGCCCTGAAGCTGCTGGGCCTGGGGCAGTTATATTAAATCATCTAAGAACATCCAGTAAAGGACTCGTAGCCAAGGTCATTGATAGCCTGCTTCAGATGACAGTGGAATCTAAATCCTTGCAACCTTTCCTGGAAGCCTGGAGCGATGCTTCTTTTCGTTCTTGCTCGGTGTTGCTTCAAACCCCTAAGCTTTATCTTCCAACACTAGACAAGCTCAGTGTTATTCTACAGAAATTGTCTACAAGAGTAATAAGAAGCCCTGAGTTTTTTACAATTCAGCTGACGTGTCAGGAAACACAAAGGACGACACATCAGGAGCGCCTTGCTTTCTCTGTATTAAACTAAATTCAACTCTGTTCAGCTTGGGTTTAGTGAAATACAACTGCCTGGTCTCCAATGCAAGCGTTGGAGACAGGCTTATTATCACTTTATTTATTTTTTTACATATTTTATTGATTTTTTTTACAGAGAGAAAGGGAGAGGGATAGAGAGTTAGAAACATCGATGAGAGAGAAACATCGATCAGCTGCCTCCTGCACACTCTCTACTGGGGATGTGCCCACAACCAAGGTACATGCCCTTGACCAGAAT